>JANSJX010000936.1:0-14114 GCA_026168455.1 Theocolax elegans | reverse complement strand
AAGCATGGTAGCACCAATGCTGCAACTAATTTTTTCTTCATAGCTATTGACAAAAAATTTCCGCGGTTTCGCAACTTATGAAGTATGCCGTGAACTCTCGAAATTATGCCCGAAATATGTGTATTCCACTGCAAATTTTCACTAATTATAACTCCAAGATTTTTTATTGATTTAACTAATTGAATCACCTGACCGTTTAATATAATAGGTGGTAATGCGTCCCTGTTTATAAAACGAAGCTGCTGAACTGACCCTATTAGCATCGCCTTAGTTTTGCCAAAATTAATCTCCAATTTATGCTCACGTGCCCAGTTACATATTCTCAACCCATCACTGGTGAGTTTTTCCAACCCAGTAAGACATTCCTGTGGGCCACAGTGTATATACAACTGTAGGTCATCTGCAAATAACATTCCCTTTGTATATAGAAGACGGCTCATAATTGAATTTATGAAAATAAGAAAAATAACTGGACCAGGTGTTGAGCCCTGTGGAACACCTGATGTGATTTCAAAAAATTCAGAAGGAAGATTATTCTCATCAATAACAGCCTGGGATCGACCTGATAAATAAGAATGAAACCAATCTATAGCATCATCTGAAAAATTAAGCTGTTTTAATGTCCTTAAAAGATCATAGTGGCTAATAGTGTCAAACGCTTTTTTGAAATCAAACATTAATAAAAAGGTAACCATACCTCTATCAATAGCTAATCGAATGTCATCAGTGACTAGATAGACAGAGAGAGAGAGAGAGAGAGAGAGATATCGATCTCTGTGAGAGTTCTCAAAAGTTTTGATATTTTTACTCGACAATACATCTACTGTCACAACATAGCCCGGTGAATCGAATTCAAATGCATTTTTTCACGTATAAACACATAAACCGGCTAAGAAGTCCAAATTTTCAAATTTTTAGATTTCGTTCCATAGCCTGCTGCTTTGAATTTAAATGCCTTTTTTCTCGTATAAACACATATAAACCGGCTAAGATGTCGAAATTTTCAAATTTTTAGATTTCGTTCCATAGCCCGGTGCTATAAATTCAAATGATTTTTTTTCTCGAATAAACACATAAAAACCGGCTAAGAAGTCCAAATTTCAATTTGTAGATTTCGTTCCATAGCCAGGTGAATTGAATTATTATGCAATACTACACGGATACACACACATAAACCGGCAAAGAAGTAGAAATTTTCAAATTTTGAGATTTCGTTCCATAGCCCGGTGCTATGTATTCAAATGTTTTTTTTTCTCGAATAAACACATATATCGGCTAAGGAGTCCAAATTTTCAAACTTTTAGATGTCGTTTAATAGCCGGGTGGATTGAATTAACATGCAATATTACACGTATATACACCGCCTAAACCGGCAAAGAAGTCCAAATTTTCAAATTTTTAGATTCGTTCCATAGCCTGGTGCTTTGTATTCAAATGCTTTTTTTCTCGTATAAATACATATAAACCGGCTAAGATGTCGAAATTTTCACTTTTTTAGATATCGTTCCGTAGCCGGGTGCTTTAAATTATAATGCTTTTTTTTCACCTATAACACATATTAACCGGCTAAGAAGTCCAAATTTTCAAATTTTTAGATATTGTTCCATAGCCTGGTGCTTTGAATTAAAATGCTTTTTTTCACCTATAAACACGTATAAACCGGCTAAGATGTCGAAATTTTCAAATTTTTAGATTTCGTTCCATAGCCCGGTGCTATAATTCAAAGATTTTTTTCTCGAATAACACATATAAACCGGCTAAGAAGTCCAAATTTCAAATTTTTAGATTTCGTTCCATAGCCAGGTGAATTGAATTATTATGCAATATTACACGTATACACACACATAAACCGGCAAAGAAGTAGAAATTTTCAAATTTTTAGATTTCGTTCCATAGCCCGGTGCTATGAATTCAAATGATTTTTTTTCTCGAATAAACACTATATACCGGCTAAGAAGTCCAAATTTCAAATTTTTAGATATCGTTCCATAGCCAGGTGAATTGAATTAACATGCAATATTACACGTATATACACGCCTAAACCGGCAAAGAAGTCCAAAATTTCAAATTTTTAAGTTTCGTTCCATAGCCTGGTGCTTTGAATTCAAATGCTTTTTTCTCGTATAAACACATATAAACCGGCTAAGATGTCGAAATTTTCACATTTTTAGATATCGTTCCATAGCCGGGTGCTTTAAATTATAATGCTTTTTTTCACCTATAAACACATATTAACCGCCTAAGAAGTCCAATTTTTCAAATTTTTAGATATTGTTCCATAGCCGGGTGCTTTGAATTAACATGCATTTTTACACGTATATACACAGATATAGCGGCAAAGAAGTCGAAATTTTCAAATTTTTAGATTTCGTTCCATAGCCAGGTGAATTGAATTCAAATGCATATTTTCACGTATATACACACAAAAACCGCTAAGAAGTCCAAATTTTTAATTTTTAGATTTCGTTTCATTGCCGGGTGGATTGAGTGAGCCTGCAATTTATACGTGTACACACACATAAACCGCAAAGAGTAGAAATTTTCAAATTTTTAGATTTCGTTCCATAGCCGGGTGCTTTGAATTAAAATGCTTTTTTTCACCATAAACACGTATAAACCGGCTAGATGTCGAAATTTTCAAATTTTTGATTTCGTTCCATAGCCCGGTGCTATAAATTCAAATCTTTTTTCTCGAATAAACACATAAAAACCGGCTAAGAAGTCCAAATTTCAAATTTGTAGACTTCGTTCCATAGCCAGGTGAATTGAATTATTATGCAATATTACACGGATACACACACATAAACCGGCAAAGAAGTAGAATTTTCAAATTTTTAGATTTCGTTCCATATCCCGGTGCTAGTATTCAAATGTTTTTTTTTCGAATAAACACATATAGATCGGCTAAGAATCCAAATTTTTCAAACTTTTAGATATCGTTTAATAACCGGGTGGATTGAATTAACATGCATATTACACGTATATACACGCCTAAACGGGCAAAGAAGTCCAAAATTTCAAATTTTTTAGTTTCGTTCCATAGCCTGGTGCTTGAATTCAAATGCTTTTTTTTTTTTATAAACCATATAAACCGGCTAAGATGTCGAAATTTTCACATTTTTAGATATCGTTCCATAGCCGGGTGCTTTAAATTATAATGCTTTTTTTCACCTATAAACACATATTAACCGCCTAAGAAGTTCAATTTTTCAAATTTTAGATATTGTTCCATAGCCTGGTGCTTTGAATTAAAATGCTTTTTTTCACCTATAAACACGTATAAACCGGCTGAAGATGTCGAAATTTTCAATTTTAGATTTCGTTCCATAGCCCGTGCTATAAATTCAAATGATTTTTGTCTCGAATAAACACATATTGATCGGCTAAGAAGTCCAAATTTTCAAACTTTTAGATTTCGTTTAATAGCCGGGGTGGATTGAATTAACATGCATTTTTACACGTAGATACACACATAAACCGGTTAAGAAGTCGAAATTTTGAAATGTTTAGATTTCGTTCCATATCCGGGTGCTTTGAATTCAAATGCTTTTTTCTCGTATAAACACATTTAAACCGGCTAAGAAGTCGAAATTTTCAAATTTTAAGACTTCGTTCCGTTGCCGGGTTGATTGAGTTACATGCAATATTACACGTATATACACGCATAAACCGGCAATGAAGTCGAAATTTTCAAATTGTTAGTTTTCGTTCCATCGCCGGGTGGATTGAATTAACTTGCATTTTTACATGTATATACACATAAACTCCGGCAAAGAAGTTGAAATATTCAAAATTTTTAGATTGCGTTCCATAGCCGGTGCTTTTAATTCAAATGCTTTTTTCACGTGCATACACACATAAACCAGCTAGGAATGCCAAATTTTCAAATTTTAAGATTTCGATCCGTTGCCGGGTTGATTGAGTTAACATGCAATATTACACGTATATACACGCATAAACCGGCTATGAAGTCGAAATTTTCAAATTTTTAGTTTTCGTACCATTGCCGGGTGGATTGAATTAACATGCATTATTACACGTATATACACGCATAAACCGGCTTCGAAGTCCAAATTTTCAAATTTTAAGATTTCGATCCGTTGCCGGGTGATTGAGTCAACATGCAATATTACACGTATATACACGCATAAACCGGCTTAGAAGTCCAAATTCTCAAATTATTAGATTTCATTCCGTTGCCGGGTGGATTGAGTTAACATGCAATATTACACGTATATACACGCATAAACCGGCTATGAAGTCGAAATTTTCAAATTTTTAGATTTCGTTCCATAGCCGGGTGCTTTGAATACAAATGCTTTTATTCACGTATATACACACATAAACCAGCTAGAAAGACCAAATTTTCAAATTATTAGATTTCGTTCCGTTGCCGGGTCGATTGAGCTAACATGCAATATTACACGTATATACACGCATAAACCGGCTATGAAGTCGAAATTTTCAAATTTTTAGATTTCGCTCCATTGCCGGGTGGATCGAATTAACATGCATTTTTACACGTATATACACACATAAACCGGCAAAGAAGTCGAAATTTTCAAATGTTTAGATTTCGTTCCTTTGCCGGCTGGATTGAGTTAACATGCAATATTACTCGTGTATACACGCATAAGCCGGCTTAGAGTCCAAATTTTCAAATTTTTAGATTTCGTTCCATTGCCGGGTGGATTGAATTAACATGCATTTTTACACGTATATACACACATAAACCGGTTAAGAAGTCGAAATTTTCAAATTTTTAGTTTTCGTTCCATTGCCGGGTGGATTGAATTAACATGCATTATTACACGTATATACACGCATAAACCGGCTTCGAAGTCCAAATTTTCAAATTTTAAGATTTCGATCCGTTGCCGGGTTGATTGAGTTAACATGCAATATTACACGTATATACACGCATAAACCGGCTTAGAAGTCCAAATTCTCAAATTATTAGATTTCATTCCGTTGCCGGGTGGATTAAGTTAACATGCAATATTACATGTATATACACGCATAAACCGGCTAAGAAGTCGAAATTTTCAAATTTTTAGATTTCGTTCCATAGCCGGGTGCTTTGAATTCAAATGCTTTTTTTCACGTATATACACACGTAAACCAGCTAGGAAGACCAAATTTTCAAATTATTAGATTTCGTTCCGTTGCCGGGTCGATTGAGCTAACATGCAATATTACACGTATATACACGCATAAACCGGCTATGAAGTCGAAATTTTCAAATTTTTAGATTTCGCTCCATTGCCGGGTGGATTGAATTAACATGCATTTTTACACGTATATACACACATAAACCGGCAAAGAAGTCGAAATTTTCAAATGTTTAGATATCTTTCCATAGCCGGGTGCTTTGAATTCAAATGCTTTTTTTCTCGTATAAACACATAGAAACCGGCTAAGAAGTCGAAATTTTCAAATTTTTAGATTTCGTTCCATAGCCGGGTGCTTTGAATTCAAATGCTTTTTTCTCGTATAAACACATATAAACCGGCTAGAAGTCGAAATTTTAAAATTTTTAGATTTCGTTCCATAGCCGGGGGCTATGAATTCAAATGCTTTTTTTCACGTAATATACACACATAAACCAGCTAGGAAGACCAAATTTTCAAATTGTTAGATTCCGTTCCTTTGCCGGGTGGATTGAGTTAACATGCAATATTACTCGTGTATACACGCATAAGCAGGCTTAGAGTCCAAATTTTCAAATTTTTAGATTTCGTTCCATTGCCGGGTGGATTGAATTAACATGCATTTTTACACGTATATACACACATAAACCGGTTAAGAAGTCGAAATTTTCAAATGTTTAGATTTCGTTCCATAGCCGGGTGCTTTGAATTCAAATGCTTTTTTTCGTATAAACACATTTAATCCGGCTAAGAAGTCGAAATTTTCAAATTTTAAGACTTCGTTCCGTTGCCGGGTTGATTGAGTTAACATGCAATATTACACGTATATACACGCATAAACCGGCAATGAAGTCGAAATTTTCAAATTGTTAGTTTTCGTTCCATTGACGGGTGGCTTGAATTAACATGCATTTTTACACGTATATACACACATAACTACCGGCAAAGAAGTCGAAATTTTCAAAATGTTTAGATTTCGTTCCATAGTCGGGTGCTTTGAATTAAAAGTTTTTTTCTCGTATAAACACATATAAACCGGCTATGTAGTCGAAACTTTGAAATTTTTAGATTTCGTTCCATAGCCGGGTGCTATGAATTCAAATGCTTTTTTTCACGTAATATACACACATAAACCAGCTAGGAAAACCAAATTTTCAAATTTTTAGATTTCGTTCCGTTGCGGGTGGATAGAGTTAACATGCAATATACTCGTATATACACGCATAAACCGGCTTAGAAGTCCAAATTTTCAAATTTTTAGATTTCGTTCCATTGCCGGGTGGATTGAATTAACATGCATTTTTACACGTATATACACACATAAACCGGCAAAGAAGTCGAAATTTTCAAATGTTTAGATTTCGTTCCATAGCCGGGTGCTTTGAATTAAAAGTTTTTTTCTCGTATAAACACATATAAACCGGCTATGAAGTCGAAATTTTCAAATTTTTAGATTTCGTTCCATAGCCGGGTGCTATGAATTCAAATGCTTTTTTCACGTAATATACACACATAAACCAGCTAGGAAAACCAATTTTCAAATTTTAGATTTCGTTTCCGTTGCCGGGTGGATTGAGTTAACATGCAATATACTCGTATATACACGCATAAACCGGTTTAGAAGTCCAAATTTTCAAATTTTTAGATTTCGTTGCATTGCCGGGTGTATTGAATTAACATGCATTTTTACACGTATATACACAAAAACCGGCAAAGAAGTCGAAATTTTCAAATTTTTATGTTTCGTTCCATAGCCGGGTGCTTTGAATTCAAATGCTTTTTTTCTCGTATAAACACATATAAACCGGCTAAGAAGTCGAAAATTTCAAATTTTTAGATTTCGTTCCATAGCCGGGTGCTTTGAATTCAAATGCTATTTTTCACGTATATACACACATAAACTAGCTAGGAAGACCAAATTTTCAAATTTTTAGATTTCGTTCCGTCGCCGGGTGGATTGAGTTAACATGCAATATTACACGTATATACACGCATAAACCGGCTTAGAAGTCCAAATTTTCAAATTTTTAGTTTTCGTTCCATTGCCGGGTGGATTGAATTAACATGCATTTTTACACGTATATACACACATAAACCGGCAAAGAAGTCGTAATTGTCAAATTTTTAGGTTTCGTTCCATAGCCGGGTGCTTTGAATTCAAATGCTTTTTTTCTCGTATAAACACATATAAACCGGCTAAGAAGTCGAAATTTTCAAATTTTTAGATTTCGTTCCATAGCCGGGTGCTATGAATTCAAATGCTTTTTTTCACGTAATATACACACATAAACCAGCTAGGAAAACCAAATTTTCAAATTTTATATTTCGTTCCGTTGCCGGGTGGATTGAGTTAACATGCAATATTACTCGTATATACACGCATAAACCTGCTTAGAAGTCCAAATTTTCAAATTTTTAGATTTCGTTCCATTGCCGGGTGGATTGAATTAACATGCATTTTTACACGTATATACACACATAAACCGGCAAAGAAGTCGAAATTTTCAAATTTTTAGGTTTCGTTCCATAGCCGGGTGCTTTGAATTCAAATGCTTTTTTTCTCGTATAAACACATATAAACCGGCTAAGAAGTCGAAATTTTCAAATTTTTAGATTTCGTTCCATAGCCGGGTGCTTTGAATTCAAATGCTATTTTACACGTATATACACACATAAACTAGCTAGGAAGACCAAATTTTCAAATTTTTAGATTTCCTTCCATTGCCGGGTGCTTTGAATTCAAATGCATTTTTTCTCGTATATACACATATAAACCGGCTAAGATGTCTGGAAATTCAAATTTTTAGATTTCATTCCATAGCCCGGTGCTATCAATTCAAATGATTTTTTTCTCGAATAAACACGCATATACCGGCCATGAAGTCAAAATTTTGAAATTTTTAGATTTCGTTCCATAGTCTGGTGCTTCGATTTCAAATGCTTTTTTTCTCGTATAAATACATATAAACCGGCTAAGATGTCGAAATTTTGAAATTTTTAGATTTCGTTCCATAGCCTGGTGCTTTGATTTCAAATGCTTTTTTTCTCGTATAAACACATATAAACCGGCTAAGAAGTCCAAATTTTAAAATTTTTAGATTTCGTTCCATTGCCGGGTGCTTTGAATTAAAATGCTTTTTTTCACCTATAAACAACGTATACACCGGCTAAGATGTCAAAATTTTCAAATTTTTAGATTTCGTTCCATAGCCCGGTGCTATGAATTCAAATGATTTTTTCTCGAATAAACACATATAAACCGGCTAAGAAGTCCAAATTTCAAATTTTTCGATTTCGTTACATAGCCAGGTGAATTGAATTAACATGTATTTTTACACGTATATACACACATAAACCAGCTAGGAGGCCAAATTTTCAAATTTTTAGATTTCCTTCCGTTGCCGGGTGGATTGAGTTAACATGCAATAACACATATAAACCGGCTAAGAAGTCGAAATGTTCAAATTTATAGATTTCGTTCCGTTGCCGGGTGGATTGAGTGAACATGCAATATTACACGTATACACACACATAAACCGGCTAAGATGTCTAAATTTTCAAATTTCTCGATTTCGTTCCATAGCCTGGTGCTTTGAATTCAAATGCTTTTTTTCACGTATAAACACGCCCAAACCGGCTAAGAAGTCCAAATTTTCAAATTTCTAGATTTCGTTCCATAGACGGGTGCTTTGTATTAAAATGCTTTTTTTCACCTATAAACACGTATAAACCGGCTAAGAAACCGAAATATTCAAATTTTTAGATTTCGTTCCGTTGCCGGGTGGATTGAGTGAACATGCATTATTACACGTATATACAAACATAAACCGGCCATGAAGTCGAAATTTTCAAATTTTAAGATTTCGTTCCATAGCCTGGTGCTTTGAATTCGAATGCTTTTTTTCACGTATAAACACGTATAAACCGGCTAAGATGTCGAAATTTTCAAATTTTTAGATTTCGTTATATAGCCAAGTGTTTTGAATTCAAATGCTTTTTTTCACGTTTAAACACGTATAAACCGGCTAAGATGATGAAATTTTCAAATTTTTAGATTTCGTTCCATAGCCAGGTGCTTTGAATTAAAATGCTTCTCTTCACCTATAAACACGTATAAACCGGCTAAGATGTCGAAATTTTCAAATTTTTAGATTTCGTTCCATTGCCGGGTGGATTGAATTAACATGCAATCTTGCACGTATATACACGCTTAAACCGGCTAAGAAGTCCAAATTCTTAAATTTTTAGATTTCGTTCCATAGCCGGGTGCTTCGAATTCAAATGTATTTTTTCTCGTATAAACACATATAAACCGGCTAAGAAGTCCAAATTTCAAATTTTTAGACTTCCTTCCGTTTCCGGATGGATTGAGTTAACATGCATTATTACACGTATATACAAGCATAAACCGGCCATGAAGTCGAAATTTCTAAATTTTAAGATTTCGTTCCATAGCCTGGTGCTTTGAATTCAAATGCATTTTTTCTCGTATAAACACATATAAACCGGCTAAGATGTCTAAATTTTCAAATTTTTAGATTTCGTTATATAGCCAAGTGTTTTGAATTCAAATGTTTTTTTTCACGTTTAAACACGTATAAACCGGCTAAGAAGTCCAAATTATCAAATTTCTAGATTTCGTTCCATAGCCAGGTGAATTGAATTAACATGCATTTTCACACGTATATACACACATAAACCAGCTAGGAAGGCCATATTTTCAAATTTTTAGACTTCCTTCCGTTGTCGGGTGGATTGAGTTAACATGCAATAAACACGTATATACACGCTTAAACCGGCTAAGAAGTCCAAATTCTTAAATTTTTAGATTTCGTTCCATAGCCGGGTGCTTCGAATTCAAATGTATTTTTTCTCGTATAAACACATATAAACCGGCTAAGAAGTCCAAATTTCAAATTTTTAGACTTCCTTCCGTTTCCGGATGGATTGAGTTAACATGCATTATTACACGTATATACAAGCATAAACCGGACATGAAGTCGAAATTTCTAAATTTTAAGATTTCGTTCTATAGCCTGGTGCTTTGAATTCAAATGCATTTTTTCTCGTATAAATACATATAAACCGGCTAAGACGTCGAAATTTTCAAATTTCTAGATTTCGTTCCATAGCCTGGTGCTTTTAATTCAAATGCTTTTTTTCACGTATAAACACGTATAAACCGGCTAAGATGTTCAAATTTTCAAATTTTTAGATTTCGTTCCATAGCCGGGAGCTTGGAATTAAAATGCTTTTTTCACCTATAAACACGTATAAACCGGCAAAGATCTCGAAATTTTCAAATTTTTAGATTTCGTTCCATTGCCGGGTGGATTGAATTAACATGCAATATTACACGTATATACACGCTTAAACCGGCTAAGAAGTCCAAATTCTTAAATTTTTAGATTTCGTTCCATAGCCGGGTGCTTCGAATTCAAATGTATTTTTTCTCGTATAAACACATATAAACCGGCTAAGAAGTCCAAATTTCAAATTTTTAGACTTCCTTCCGTTTCCGGATCGATTGAGTTAACATGCATTATTACACGTATATACAAGCATAAACCGGCCATGAAGTCGAAATTTTTAAATTTTAAGATTTCGTTCCATAGCCTGGTGCTTTGAATTCAAATGCTTTTTTTCACGTATAAACACGTATAAACCGGCTAAGATGTACAAATTTTCAAATTTTTAGATTTCGTTCCATAGCCGGGTGGATTGAATTAACATGCAATATTGCACGTATATACACACATAAACCGGCAAAGAAGTCGAAATTTTCAAATTTTTAGGTTTCGTTCCATAGCCGGGTGCTTTGAATTCAAATGCTTTTTTTCTCGTATAAACACATATAAACCGGCTAAGAAGTCGAAATTTTCAAATTTTTAGATTTCGTTCCATAGCCGGGTGCTTTGAATTCAAATGCTATTTACACGTATATACACACATAAACTAGCTAGGAAGACCAAATTTTTCAAATTTTTAGATTTCCTTCCATTGCCGGGTGCTTTGAATTCAAATGCATTTTTTCTCGTATATACACATATAAACCGGCTAAGATGTCTGGAAATTCAAATTTTTAGATTTCATTCCATAGCCCGGTGCTATCATTCAAATGATTTTTTTCTCGAATAAACACGCATATACCGGCCATGAAGTCAAATTTTGAAATTTTAGATTTCGTTCCATAGTCTGGTGCTTCGATTTCAAATGCTTTTTTTCTCGTATAAATACATATAACCGGCTAAGATGTCGAAATTTTGAAATTTTTAGATTTCGTTCCATAGCCTGGTGCTTTGATTTCAAATGCTTTTTTCTCGTATAAACACATATAAACCGGCTAAGAAGTCCAAATTTTAAAATTTTAGATTTCGTTCCATTGCCGGGTGCTTTGAATTAAAATGCTTTTTTTCACCTATAAACAACGTATACACCGGCTAAGATGTCAAAATTTTCAAATTTTTAGATTTCGTTCCATAGCCCGGTGCTATGAATTCAAATGATTTTTTCTCGAATAAACACATATAAACCGGCTATGAAGTCCAAATTTCAAATTTTTCGATTCGTTACATAGCCAGGTGAATTGAATTAACATGTATTTTTACACGTATATACACACATAAACCAGCTAGGAGGCCAAATTTTCAAATTTTTAGATTTCCTTCCGTTGCCGGGTGGATTGAGTTAACATGCAATAAACACATATAAACCGGCTAAGAAGTCGAAATGTTCAAATTTATAGATTTCGTTCCGTTGCCGGGTGGATTGAGTGAACATGCAATATTACACGTATACACACACATAAACCGGCTAAGATGTCTAAATTTTCAAATTTCTCGATTTCGTTCCATAGCCTGGTGCTTTGAATTCAAATGCTTTTTTTCACGTATAAACACGCCCAAACCGGCTAAGAAGTCCAAATTTTCAAATTTCTAGATTTCGTTCCATAGACGGGTGCTTTGTATTAAAATGCTTTTTTTCACCTATAAACACGTATAAACCGGCTAAGAAACCGAAATATTCAAATTTTTAGATTTCGTTCCGTTGCCGGGTGGATTGAGTGAACATGCATTATTACACGTATATACAAACATAAACCGGCCATGAAGTCGAAATTTTCAAATTTTAAGATTTCGTTCCATAGCCTGGTGCTTTGAATTCGAATGCTTTTTTTCACGTATAAACACGTATAAACCGGCTAAGATGTCGAAATTTTCAAATTTTTAGATTTCGTTATATAGCCAAGTGTTTTGAATTCAAATGCTTTTTTTCACGTTTAAACACGTATAAACCGGCTAAGATGATGAAATTTTCAAATTTTTAGATTTCGTTCCATAGCCAGGTGCTTTGAATTAAAATGCTTCTCTTCACCTATAAACACGTATAAACCGGCTAAGATGTCGAAATTTTCAAATTTTAGATTTCGTTCCATTGCCGGGTGGATTGAATTAACATGCAATCTTGCACGTATATACACGCTTAAACCGGCTAAGAAGTCCAAATTCTTAAATTTTTAGATTTCGTTCCATAGCCGGGTGCTTCGAATTCAAATGTATTTTTCTTGATCCCCTGGTCGAAAGTACGTAGTTTCGCCACTGTTTTCGATTGCGAAAGAATGACATTTACCCATTAGTATTATTTTCACCACGCGCGTTTATTAGCTGGTAACTAAGCAACTGCAGATTTTGTAAACAGATTCTTTTAAAGTATTGACGCATTAGTCGAGGTTAACCCACAATTAGTCAATTCGATAAAATATTGTCAAAAAATATTGAAATGTCCTCATCTGATGAATCAGAAAACGAAGATGATATATGCCCGCAAATTTGATGAAGAAGCAAATGTTATTATTCAAAAAGGAAACGCTGCCACAAAATCAGGAGAGCGGTATTTACTGGTTTATGAAACATATAAAAAGTGGAGAATTGAAAATCAAAAATCGCTTTCACAACCTCGGAAGAGAATAATTTAGTGGTATATTTCACAGAATTAAAGAAAAATTGAAGCCACCAACTCTTTGGAGCATATGGTCAATGCTTAAAAAAACATTGAATTCAAAGGAGAACTGTGACATTAGTAGATTCCTTAATTTAAAAAACTTTGCTTAAAAATAATAACAAGGTTATAAACCTAAGCAGTCCCTCACCCTGAAATGGACTGACATTGAACGATTTATAATGAAGCACCTGATCAAGTTTATTTAGGTACAAAGGTAATTGACTCACTTATATCATCCAACCTAAAAATGACAACTTACATTACTTCAATTTATGCTAATTTTCATTAAATTTTTATGTTTACAATAATTCTAGGTTATTCTTATATTTGGAGTTTGTGGCGGTCTCCGCTGTGAAGAACTAACTAATGTCAAAATCCATGATGTTAAAGATGAAATTAATCGATTTATTGTAGCAGTGTATAGAACAAAGACACTTCATGCACAAGAGTTTATCGTGGGAGAACTGTTCTATAATACGGTTAAAAAGTACATATCACTGAGGCCCACAGAAACATTTACTGAAAGATTCTTTATTCAATACAAAGAGGGAAAGTGTTTACACCAAGTCATAGGTATAAATAAAATGCAGAAGCTCCTTATGTTGTTGCAACATACTTAACTTTAGAA
Organism: Theocolax elegans; assembly: GCA_026168455.1. NCBI lineage: Eukaryota > Metazoa > Arthropoda > Insecta > Hymenoptera > Cerocephalidae > Theocolax > Theocolax elegans. The sequence continues at coordinate 335 of JANSJX010000936.1, read as the reverse complement.
AATGCTAAAGGATACACGGGACATTGTTTTCGGAGGACGGCAGCTACACTTTATCAGAATCAGGTGCAAACATGCAATTAATAAAACAAATGGGAGGATGGCGGTCTGATAACGTAGCTCAGCTTTATATCGAACATTCGAAAATAATCGACAAAAGATTTTTGAAGGAATAACGCATGAAGCTAAATTATCTACTAACCGTGACAGTAGTACGAATATTACTAAATCCTTTGAAACTACTTCAACATCCATAAGTACAGCCTGTCAGAGGTGATTTCAAACAAAGATGCCGGTGTACTGTCCGTACGAATTGCACGGGAGGATTTTTTCGAAAA
>JANSJX010000935.1:0-14115 GCA_026168455.1 Theocolax elegans | reverse complement strand
ATGTCGACGGTGTATCAATTTCTAACAGTTCAAATTGTGACTTATGGTTATGTACAAATATTAAATGTACATCCTGAACACAGAAGAAATTTTCAGTATGTAATTTCAATATATTATAGTCGAGAGAAGAAACCCGACATGTTATCTTTTTTGAGACCATTTGTAGAAACTTTAAAGACATTAAGTTTGCACAGCATTAATTGGTTTGATAAAGAGAGCAACGAATCTAAGTACAGCAAAGTTTTTGCCTCGATAGCTACTTTGGATGCACCCGCGAGAGCAGCAGCTCAAAATATAAAACAATTTAACGGCGAATTTGGGTGTACTTGCTGCGAACATCCTGGTCAGCGATGCGAGACAAGTACTGGTTCTAAGAGAGTTTATCCCTATAAAAAGGCGCCATATAGAACAGAACTGACAATGATCCAACAAGCATTTCAAACGACAAATGATAATTTACCTTCTATAAATGTTTATTAGTACTCGACTAGTTTGCCCAAGATATGTTAAAATGTTAATATTATCGTTTATTGTAAACTCGAAAAATGTGCATTTACCCTGCAAAAGATTAATTTATCTAGACGTCTTTTAATTCTGTAATAAGAAGCCCCGTTGAAAAGTCCCTATTGATTCAGTATTGATTCTGTGATGAAATCATTATGGAATTAATAAAAAATAGCTACTGATATTGATCAAAATCAATTCTGACTCAGTAGTAAGTTCTCACCAAAACGCAAAACTGATTTCTTACTGAATTATTACAAAATCAGTAATGAATCAATGTTGTATCATTATGGAATCAGTACTGTATCAATTTTGAAATTATTTAATTGAAGAAGGCAATGTGCCCTTAAAAATTCAGTATTCACTCAATTCAGAATCAGTGTCAAATCAATACCCTGTTTAAAAATTCACACTGATTCAGTACTGATTTCTCTAAAAAATAAATAAAATAAATTTTTTAGATAATTCACTCAAAAAAATTAGGTAAAAACAAATAAAATTCTCAAAAAACATTAAATAAATAAAAAAAAGTATTACACATTTTTCTGTTTATGTTAGTTATTTACCCATCCACTTATTAACCGCGGTCAATGCTGCTTAACTTTCATTATCTATCATTTCTCAGTCTATTCTCAATGCTACATTCACAAACAGTTACAAAGATAATAAAAACATATTTGTAGACATTTCAAAAAACCCAATTAGAATTTATTTTAATGGTATTAATTTATAGGAATAAACATATTTTTAAAAATATGGACAATTTCATACAAGTTAAAATTTTAATGTACATATCGGTAACATATTAGAAGAACAATATATATTTAGTAATATATTGCAGCAATTTCATATTAATTGTAACTAGGCTTCCCGAGTAGAAATGATTTCCAGGCAAAAAGTAGGCCCTGTTCAGGTACCTGACGAATATTAAAAGGCCCTGAACAGGTGCCTGTAAATTAAGGACCTTTAAAAAATGTAATGGGGTGAAGATCAGGGCCTGTTTTATGTAATACTATTTTGTGGGTATGTTCAGGTGATATTAAGGCACTGAATTAGTAGTAAAAACTAAATCTGAATGTATTTGTTATTTTACATTTGGTTTTAATTGTTAACCTTTAGAGGACGGGGATTTTCTGGTTCAAAAAGCTTCTTTTTTCAATAAAATTAATGTCTAAAAACATCGAATCACTTTTAACCTTTACAGGACGGGGATTTGGGTTTACTGTTTTCTCTCACTTTTCTATAGAAATCGAGTTTATGTGTTGCCTTACATCTCAAAACTAACACATGTAAAGGGTCGATCATGGGCATGGCCCGTATAGGTTAATAGATTAAAAAACGTTATCTTACATGTGTAACAGCTTTGTAATCTTAAAAACCACAAAATATACTAATATAAAGTTATAAATATAAGGTTAATTAGGCGTGCGTACATGCGTGTGTGTGTGTGTGTGTGTGCGTGTGTGTGCGTATAGGTTTTGTAAATAGAATAAAATGCATTTTAAGACATTAATATTTATTAAACATAAATATTATAGATAATATAATTAAAATATATGGTTTAATATAATTTCCAAATAATTACAACAATCTTAATATAATATAATATTAATAATTTTGCACTTTTTTATACAATACAAAATTAAATCTTTTCACATATTTAAAGCAATATAATACTGCATAAACTTTTATATTATTAAAGTGTTTTTTTAAACTTTCACTATTTATATATTGTATTTTCCTTTTCAATCGATACCTTCGAACTCTTAGTAAATTAAGCTTCTGAGCATTATCAATTTTTTTTATTCATTTTATATTTATAAAAAATTCTTGATAAAATTCTAACCTGAAAATTTATATACAATACTATATAATTTGTAGATACTATTACTAACCTCACATTCGAACTAACAAAATTGACTTTTACTATAACCCTCACATCCGAACTAACAAAATTAGGCCCTGACTTAAATTTCATTACATTCGTATCCCGGCCCTTAACAGGCGGCCTTTTCAGGCCCTGTTTTCTAATTCAGGCGGCCTGGCTAGCATTTCTACTCGGGTTTTTGAAACGTCTACAAATATGTTTTCATTATCTTATTGTAACTGTTGTGAATGTAGCAGATAGAAGATAGTAAATTATGCAATAGAAAATACTAAAATCAGTATGGAAGTAATATTCATTCATTTGTACGATATTAATTTCTCCATAATGTATTAAAACGTAAATATCTCTATTTTATTGGTTTAAACTAAAATACAAAAAATAATTTTAAACCAATAAAAAGAGATATTTACGTTTTAATACATATGGAGAAATTAATATGCACAAAAGAGTATTATTATTAATATTATATTAATTATTTATTGATGTAAGATACGCCAGGGCTAACAATTATGAAATAAATTTTGGTTAATACTTTTTGAGTAAATGTACAGCTAAATTTTTTTAGCAGAAAACTTGATGATTTCATTTTGATTTCAGTATTTTCTATTGCAGTAAGTTTGTATAAAGTAAGATAAGAATTGCTAAAGTGTAATCGAAATTGCATCATACTTTCGAATTTTTACACCTTTGTAAAAGGTCTTTTAGATATTTAACAATTGGATTAATGAAATATATGTACTTGAAATGTTAAATATTATAACCTTAAAGAGATGTTATTACTAATTCCATACTGATTTTAGTATTTTCTATTGCATGATTTACTATCTTCTATCTGCTACATTCACAAACAGTTACAATAAGATAATGAAAACATATTTATAAAAGCCTAGTTACAATTAATATGAAATTGCTGCCATATATTACTATATATTTGTTTAAAAATATGTTTATTCCATTAAAATTAATACCATTAAAATAATATCTAGCTGGGCTTTTTGAAATGTCTACAAATATGTTTTTATTATCTTTGTAACTGTTTGTGAATGTAGCATTGAGAATAGACTGAGAAATGATAGATAATGAAAGTTAAGCAGCATTGACCGCGGTTAATAAGTGGATGGGTGAATAACTAACATAAACAGAAAAATGTGTAATACTTTTTTTTTATTTATTTAATGTTTTTTTGAGAATTTTATTTGTTTTTACCTAATTTTTTTTTAGAGAATTATCTAAAAAAATTTATTTTATTTATTTTTTAGAGAAATCAGTACTGAATCAGTGTGAATTTTTTAAACAGGGTATTGATTTGACACTGATTCTGAATTGAGTGAATACTGAATTTTTAAGGGCACATTGGCCTTCTTCAATTAAATAATTTCAAAATTGATACAGTACTGATTCCATAATGATACAACATTGATTCATTACTGATTTGTAATAATTCAGTAAGAAATCAGTTTTGCGTTTTGGTGAGAACTTACTACTGAGTCAGAATTGATTTTGATCAATATCAGTAGCTATTTTTTATTAATTCCATAATGATTTCATCACAGAATCAATACTGAATCAATAGGAAATCAAAAATAAATAAATAAGTACTGTTTTACATTCTAATTTTATATTATTTAATTATTACAAATGAAGAAAGATAATTTTTTTTAATTTTTTACCTTCTTTGCGGAAACGTTGTAGTGACGTTTCTCAAACGTCGCATAATTATTTAAAACATGTTTCAAAAACGTTTCTGCAATGGTACAGAAATTAAGATAAGCCCCGGTTCAGATTTTTTTAAGCATTTTCATTAGTTTTGCAAACGTTTCCGAAACTGTGTAAATTTGTCGAAAATTATCTTCTTTAACAGTGTTAAAACGGTGCAGAAACGTTTCGGAAACTTTGCAGTAATGTTGGGAGGAAGTTTCCTAAAAGTTTGTACAACGATGCAGAAACACAGAAATTTTCTTACCAGAATCTGGTTTTAGTAACTAATTTAAGTTTTGGGAACGTTGAAACAACTACGCAAAAACGTTTAAAGTTAGTGCTCGAAACGTTTCTGCAACGATTTGAAGCCGGACAAGATTCTTAAAAATAAAATTTTCGGATATAAGACATTTCTACGTTTTAGAGACGTTTCCTTTACGTTTCCAGATTTTTAAAGAACCGGTTTCAAGTTTCTGAATAAACGTTTCGGAAACGTTTCATCTACGTTACGTGCTATGTGGGGTGTCATAATCTTTAGAACACATATAATTAAATTATCAATTTAATAATCTGGAAAAATTTGGGTATAGTTCTTAAGACTGGCCCAAGGGCCTGAAGGATAGAGTTTTTTTAATGCATTCTATTATTCAGAAGAAAATAATAGTGAATGGCGCCATTTTCTGAGTCTGACATATTATTATTAATTGCTTTTCTAAATTATTAGTAGACTTTTATACATAAACTGAAAGAATAAAATTAAATCTTTTTGAAGACGTTAAAAAGATCTTATTAATTTCATTAAAAAATGAAAACCTAAGGAAGAAAAAGTTTTAAATGTCTATATTTTTAAACTACTAATCTCATAATTATGTCTATTTTAACTAAATATTAAGTGTAAAAACTGATTACATAATAATATTATGTTAAAAATATAATATTTAATTTTTTTAATAAATATAATAATTTTCCGATTTAAATTGTCCCAGTAAAGATAACTAACGCTTGATAGCGAGCGATGCGCATGCGCGATCAATATCTTTTAATTAATCTTTTTACTCAGACAATATTTTATTTTTTACCTAATTAACTATTGATTTTTCGATGCATTTGATGCTTGAGCAAATTGAAAAAAGTCCTGATTTATCGTTTGCCACTTGCCAGCTTGAGCATATTTCTCGAGATATTCTTATTCCAAAGCACGCCAGATCGAAATTATTTATTTAATTAAGTTTTAATAATAGTAAACAGAGCTAAATATGAAAATAATTTTAATGGATTGAGCAAATTAAAATCTTTCGATTAGAATTTTTTTTATTGATAAATTTGCATTTTTCAGGCTGGGATTGTGTCGGTTCTATATACAAGATTATATGCTTTTTAATTGTACATAACCTTTCGATTTTTGTGCGTGTTTTTAAAACATTACTCGTACAATGGTAAATATTAATTTTGTTTAGAACTAAATACAATATTATCATTTAATTTAAAGTAGAATTTGTTAGATCTTTTTATTCCTTTAATTAATTAAATTTCATTTCAACAATGTCATTTTTAACGGTATTTTTAATCTAATGCAGTTAAGGTTAAGGTTTAACGTAATTGGTAATGTAATTAAATAGCCGAATAGAACTATTAAACGTTACATCCTGTTTGTATATAAAATTTTTTTGCTCATGTAATAAATTTAAATTAATTATATAATCTCTCAATAGAATTAAATTATTTCGAACAATATTTTATATATATATATATTTTACTATCGCATTCTTATAATAAATTTTTATTGCATTAAAGGAATGTGACATCCAAATTGTAGAATCTACCTATATAATCCTCAATCTTCTGAAACCTAATTGTACAAAAAATCTGAAATTACAGATACTGTTTACAAATAAAATACCATGCGGGTGATTTTTATGAAATAATTAATTATTAATCGACTAAATGAAAATAAATTGTTCGAAATATATAGCTTTAAGATAATAATCGATTTATCAATAAAATTTCAAAAATATTCACAGATTATTTTCATAGAAAACAACTTAAAATTGAAATTAAATTCCTTATTTAAGTACAAATAAATAATTTTTCTGATTTTTTGGGTTTACATCCCATTAATATTATACAAAATATAATTTTTATTCAAATCCATTTATGTGATGCAATTTGACAAAGGTAGTAATATTTTTTTATAATGTGCATAATATTATTTACAACTAATCAAAAAAGCTAATGAAATTATAATTTTATTATATTATATGTAATATTAATAGAACAATTATTTCAAAGTAAACTAATTTTTGTTGTAAATCGTTTTTTAAATTTTAAATGTATGAATTTAATTTAATTGTGAAGGATGAAAATTTATATATTTTATATATACTCTAAGCCCTTAAATGATAATTTTACTTTTTTAATACGAGTAAAATCTACAAATTAAACATCATATCTTCAAAGTTCGAGAATCATATCAAAGAAATGTTTTTCCTTTAAATTATTGATTTTAATTAATAATTTCATAATTTTATTTTAATATTTTTTTAACGTTTATTTGTTTAGAATTGTATAGTATCCAGGACAAATCGATTTAGACTCATTCATTCAGCTTATCCACTAAAAACATGTGTTAAATGTACTCAAATACAACTTTTACTATGCATATCTCTGAATAAAAATTTACTCACCCAAAATCATATGTGTCGATTTTATACAAGTCAACGATCACCTGGTTTTATTTCAAAGTTTATAGATAATATTAAACAAGAAATGCAAAAAAATAAGGAGATGAAAGAATCATTAAAAAAGTTCAGAGAAGAAGCTGAAAAACTTGAGCAATCTGATGCCTTGAAGTCAGCAAGGTTAAAATTTCAATCTGTTGAATCTGAAGCTAGTAAAAGCTCTGAAGTTTTAAAAGAAAAGATTGACGGTTTAAAAGAAAAGGTAACAAGGTTAGATTATTCCTTTAGTATTAATGATGCTATAGTTGGCAAGATTGCAATAGCCAAAAAAATTTCTAATTGTATTTCAATTTAATAGATGATTAATATATTAAAGATAGAAATGAAATAAAAGTCAGTTTAATATTTATTTGGTAGTAATCTACTATGAAATGTATGACTACTGTGATCTGCTTGTTAACTTAATTAATATGGAATTAGTACATGAGCTGTATATGAAATACATGCCCTTTGATTACTTAATATTCATGAATCTTAAGTAATATGATATATAATCAAATCCTAGTATATAACTTTATGCTGAAATATGTTAAATGCGAGGATTAAACTTTTGAACAGTAATATTCAAGTAGTAATATTGAAAGAATATACAATGGATTTTACTTTTATAGAAAAAATAATACATTTTAAAAATAATTTTATTTTAATAAAAAATGAATATTAATCCTAAAGCAATAAATTATTCTATTGTGGAGTGTGTAAAAAGTATTTAAGATGTTTTTAATTTTAAACTCAAATGTTGCAAATTTCTGAGGTAAAGTTCAGCCGCATTTTAAAAATATGCATAAAACTTTTTTAACAGGATGTCGGACCCAAGTTACAGGGATCTACACCTTTCAACATAAGAATTATGTTGGAAATAATGAATTAAAAATCTGAAAAAATTCATATCAGATAGTTTATTACAAAAGTGAGGATATGACGTTTTGATTTTTTGAGAACAAATCTTTTTTTTAATAATAATTGAATAAATAATTTTCGGTTGGTAGTTAATTAAAAAACTAAAATTATTGATTCAAAAAGGCATGAATTTTCGACACAAAAATCAAAAATAAATTACAAATTTAAAAATCTGAAAAAATTTGAGTATGCGGTTTAAAACATGTCTAAGGGCATGGCGTTCAGCATTTTTTCAAAAATTTATTCTTTTGTTTATAAAAAAATATTAAAAATAACCATTTTCTGAGTCCAACTTCCCATTAAAGTAAAAATATATTGTTTTATATAAAATGGATTCATATAATATTATTTATGTATATATTATATAAATTAAAATTAGCATGAGTAATTCATTTAATTGCTGACTACAAAATTTCTTATATAAAATAGTTGTAACTGCAAAAGTAGTATATACCTAAGTATAAAATAGTATCAACATGAACTAAATTTGAAAAATAGTTGGAAATGATATATTGTAGTCCATTTTTATGTTGAGTGTAGATATAAATCAATGGTAGAAGCCAAGATTTTTTGTCAAAAATGAAAAATATTTCATAAATGCAATATTGTGTTTTTTGCGATATTTAAATTTTAAAAACTTTATTATATTATAATTATATCAAATTGGTATGTAAAGAAAGACAAAAGAAACCATATACATATACAGTTTATAAAATACTTTTTTATTGAGACCTATTTATTTATTAACTACAAAAATTATATTTATTATTTTTATTTATGTTTTTCACATATAAACATCTTTTATAACAGTTTTTATGATGTGTCCATATTTTGAATACATTTTATAATAAAATAATTTTTTGTTGAGGTTCATGAAGTTATTGAAGAAGCAAGTAAAACTGAATTAGGAAAAAAAGCAGGCCAATTAGGTGAAGAATTGTCTAAAACAGCAAAAGGAGCAGCAGAAACAATTTCAGAGAAAAGTCAAGCTTTTGGGAAAACAGGAACTTTTCAAACTATTTCTCAAACTGCAGAGGCAGTAAGACAAGAATTGGATCAACAAGGAATTCAAGGTACATGTTAATTACAATACATACAATTTCACAATTTCTATTATTCATAATTTTCTTAAGGTAGAGTATATTGTGCACCAAAAGTATTAAGGAAAAGAAAAGAAATTGTTGATATAAGTACTGAAAAACCAATGGAAGCTAATTTTGAAGCAACAGGAGTAGAATTGCACAGAGATTCTAAATTTTATCAATCGTGGCAAAATTTCAAAGTATGTACAGAAATTAAATTATAAGTAATGTATGGTTTTGAGTTTATTATATTAATAATTGATATTTTAATATTTACTTCAAAGATATTCTAACTTTCAAATTAATAACAGTATAATGTAAAAGATTCTGAAAATCTATATATACATAAAATTGTGTTATACATTTATATACATACCTGTATGGATATGTTAGCATAAACATACATGTATATTCACACCTTCTTGTAGCTCGAACACATGAATCTTTCTTTTTTTTCCTAATCAAAGAAAGTCATCCAAGCATAGGGTATGATCTCTGGCCTATTATGTGAAGCCGTTATGATCCCATGACATGAACACAAGATTATGGAACATAGGAAGCATGGGTTCAATGCTTGTTACCTTTAATTGAATAAAGAAAAAGATATGTCATCCCAAGATTTAACAAATCCTGCAGGCAATTGAAAGGGATTACTTTTTGTTAACCATGTACTTAATTTAAATTGCATTATTTAAAGTTATCATGGTGAGTCTCAAGGTATGGTTAACAGCATTGCAATCTCCCTGTATGGTGAAATTTCTATTAAAGAAATTTAAATTACTTATAATTCTTATTAACTTTAAAGTTAAAAAATAAAAAATGTTTAATGGAATAAATGACGACGAACAACATATAATAAATTCTCATGATTTGTCTGTCTTGGTTAGGTCTTTAAATAGAAAATACAGCGACTTTCGATCGCAAGAGCCTTAGCCACGAAGTGTGAGTTTCGCTTTTGTAAGGCTTTAGAGAGCATGGCTCGATCTAATGAGGTTATCAAATTTATATCTCACTGCAGCCAAAATTAAGGAGTTTCAATGTTTCTTTTCTTAAATTCGCTTCCCTATTCTAGCTCTTTGCAACTATCGCAATTACTGGTATAGTTATAATAACTACAGATTTTCATAAATAATTTAGTTAATTCTCAATTATTATTGCACTATACAATGTAAGATATACAACATCTAATTTTAATAAGTTCACTGTTTACTTGAATAAATGAATAGTTTCTTTTTCCATTTTCTACTGGCTTATCATTTTAAATAATAATATACTAGCCATTTTACCATAACATTTACAATTACCATAATATTTTGTACAATTTTTATCTTGTATAAATGATAAAAATATGTTTTCAACATATACAATTGTGTAAACTCTGTTGATTACGATATTATTTTTAAAAAAGTTGATTAGTTCCATTTTCTTCCTGCATTTATAGACTTGAGACTGTCTATTATAAACATAATTTTGATACACATAAAAGAACTGAAATACCCCAGAAAAAATTTTAAATGTGTCAAAATGTATCAAAATGTGCCAAAATGTATCAAACTGTGCCAAACTGTGCCAAAATGTGCCAAAGTATGCCAAAGAGTGCCAGAATGTGTCAAAATTTATTAAAGTGTATCAAACTGTATCAAAGTGTGCCACTACTTGAGCGAAAAACTACATCTATATACACTTTGGAACACTTTGGCACACTTTGGCACATTTAAAATTTTCAATGGGGTATTTGGCATTAATATATTTTAATTAAAAAAAGTTCATTTGCAGATATAAATATGCTAAAAAAATGACAAAAAATAAAAATAAAAATTACTTATTTTAAATTATATAAATGTTTTTAAATTTATAAAATATTAAGTCCAAAAATTGGCTTTATTAAAAATAAAAATACATAACAAATAGGTTCATCATATGTTATACAACAAAATAATCTTAAAAAGCAAATAATATAAAGTTTATGTTATATAATAAATGACGTTTGATGCAGCCAATTTATTACTTTTTAAATTAGTTTATTATTTGATGTATAGTTATATTTAGAAAATGTCGCTTAATGTAGACAATTTATTAGTTTTAAAATTGATTTGTTTCATATTTGAATGTTATATAACAAATGTCACTTGATGCATACAATTTATTAGTTTTTAAATTGATTGTTTCCCTGTTAAAAAAATTCACGCTGATTCAGTATTGATTTCATATTGAAATCAATATGAAATCATCATTGCATCAATATAACATCATCACCGAATCAGAGTAAAATCAGTACTGAATCAGCAGTAACTTTTTCCCAAAACGCAGAATGGAATTGGTACAGAATCAGTGCAAAATCAGGATTGAATCAGTACAAAATCGGTATTGAATGTTTACTGAATCTGCGATGAATCAGAGTTACACGCAGAGTAATAAAACAATAAAAGTTCATTTATATGTGATTAATAAAGTGATTAATCACATACCGTAACACGTGTTTAATCACATGATTTTTTACATGTTAAATAACGTGATTATTTCGTTGTAAATTTCCAAGAGAAAAGTATGTAGTATAATTCTCTAAAAAAAATTAGGTAAAAACAAATAAAATTGTCAAAAAAACGTAAAATAGATAAAAAAAAGTATTACACATTTTTCTGTTTATGTTAGTTATTCACCCATCCACTTATTAACCGCGGTCAATGCTGCTTAACTTTCAGGATCAATCATTTCTCAGTCTATTCTCAATGCTACATTCACAAACAGTTACAAAGATAATAAAAACATATTTGTAGACACCTCAAAAAGCCCAATTAGAATTTATTTTAATGGTATTAATTTTAATGGAATAAAAATATTTTTAAAAATGTGGACAATTTCATACAAGTTAAAATTTTAATGCACACATCGGTACCATATTAGAAAAACAATATATATTAGTAAAATATTGAAGCAAATTCATATTAATTGTAACTAGGGTTTTTGAAACGTCTACAAATATGTTTTCATTATTTTCGTAACTGTTTGTGAATGTAGCAGATAGAAGATAGTAAATCAAACAATAAAAATACTAAAATCAGTATGCATGGAAGTAATAACATCTCTTTAAGATTATATTATTTAACATTTCAAGTATATATATTTCATTAATCCAATTGTTAAATATCAAAAACACCTTCTACAAAGGTGTAAAAATTCGCAAGTATGGTGTAATTTCAATCACACTTTAAAATTGTTATCTAATAGTTGTTATCATCAAGTTTTCTGCTGAAAAATTTAGTACATTTACTCAAGAAGTATACTACACAAAATCAATAAATAAACAATATAATATTAATAAATATATTCATTTGTGCATTTTAATTTCTCCATGTGTATTAAAACGTAAATATCTCTTTTTTATTGGTGTAAAATTATTTAAAATTATATGCTACAAAATACTTGTCGTTTTTATTTTAATTTAGTAATTTCTATAGCAGAAACTTTGTAAGAATCATATACCTAATTATTTGTTAATAAAAAATGTTTTTAGTAATTTTTAAGTAGGAAAGGATTTGCGACAAATTAAAGATATTAAACTATTAGATAACAATTTTAAAGTGTGATTGAAATTACACCATACTTGCGAATTTTACACCTTTGTAGAAGGTGTTTTTGATATTTAACAATTGGATTAATGAAATATATATACTTGAAATGTTAAATAATAATCTTAAAGAGATGTTATTACTTCCATGCATACTGATTTTAGTATTTTTATTGTTTGATTTACTATCTTCTATCTGCTACATTCACAAACAGTTAGGAAAATAATGAAACATATTTGTAGGACGTTTCAAAAAACCTTGTTACAATTAATATGAATTTGCTTCAATATTTTACTAAATATATTGTTTTCTAATATGGTACCGATGTGTGCACTAAAATTTTAACTTGTATGAAATTGTCCACATTTTTAAAAATATGTTTATTCCATTAAAATTAATACCATTAAAATAAATTCTAATTGGGCTTTTTGAGATGTTTACAAATATGTTTTTATTATCTTTGTAACTGTTTGTGAATGTAGCATTGAGAATAGACTGAGAAATGATTGATCCTGAAAGTTAAGCAGCATTGACCGCGGATAATAAGTGGATGGGTGAATAACTAACATAAACAGAAAAATGTGTAATACTTTTTTTTATCTATTTTACGTTTTTTTTGACAATTTTATTTGTTTTACCTAATTTTTTTTAGAGAATTAAACTACATACTTTTCTCTTGGAAATTTACAACGAAATAATCACGTTATTTAACATGTAAAAAATCATGTGATTAAACACGTGTTACGGTATGTGATTAATCACTTTTATTAATCACATATAAATGAACTTTTATTGTTTTATTACTCTGCGTGTAACTCCTGATTCATCGCAGATTCAGTAAACATTCAATACCGATTTTGTACTGATTCAATCCTGATTTTGCACTGATTCTGTACCAATTCCATTCTGCGTTTTGGGAAAAAGTTACTGCTGATTCAGTACTGATTTTTACTCTGATTCGGTGATGATGTTATATTGATGCAATGATGATTTCATATTGATTTCAATATGAAATCAGTACTGAATCAGCGTGGAATTTTTTTAACAGGGTTCGTATTGAATGTTATATTTACAAATTTTGCTTAATATGCATACAATTTATTACTTTAAAATTGATTTGTTTTGTATTTAAATTTTATATAACAAATTTTATTTGATTAAGATAATAAACGATTTTTAACATGTATTTTGTTCCGATCTCAATAAAAAATTGAAATAAGCATAAATGTTGGAAATTTGTATAACAATCGATGCGCGTATTCTTTCTGAACAATTACCTGGTTTAACATTTTAATATTATTATTATTAAAAAATGGAGAGCCTTATGTGCACGTATTATTAAAACGCCTTGAAAATATATGTCCCGACTGTGTTAATAATCCTGTCCCTATTTATTAAACACTTTAAAAACTCAAAATTTAACTATTTTTTAACAATTTAGCTTAGTATTTCGATTGATACTACAATGATTTATCTTTATTTAGTGTATGAAATCATAAAATTATATAAATAAATGATGTTTAATAATTTAATCATAATACAAATGCGAGTTACTTTGGTATAAAATGAACCTGTAAGAGTCTAAAGTAAGTCTTGATGCAACTATATTATAAAGATTCAATAGCTCTGTTCATATACTTTTGAATTTTAATCGGTTACTAATGAATAATGACGAGCATACACATATTAGTGATTCGATAGATATACGTTTCACTAACATACATACTGAAATAATA
>JANSJX010000934.1:0-14117 GCA_026168455.1 Theocolax elegans | reverse complement strand
AAAATTTGGACTTCCGAGCTGGATTATGTGTGTATATACGTGTAATATTGCATGTTATTTCAATCCACCAGGCTATGCAACGAAATCTAAATATTGAAAATTTCGAATTCATAGCCGGTTATGCGAGTATATCCGTGTAATATTGCATGTTAACTCAATGCACCCGGCAACGGAACGAAATCTAAAAATTTAAAAATTTCGACTTCGTAGCGGTTTATGTGTCTATATACGTGTAAAAATGCATGTTAATTCATTTCACCCTGCTATAAACGAAATCTAAAAATTTGAAAATTTGGCCTACCTAGCTGGTTTATGTGTTTATATACGTGTAATAATGTATGTTAATCCAAAGCACCCGGCTATGTAACGCAATCTAAAAATTTGGAAAATTTCGACTTCTTTGCTGGTTTATGTGTGTATATGCGTGTAAAAATGCATGTTTTTCAATCCACCCGGCAATGGTACGAAATCTAAAAATTTGAAAATTTGGACTTCTTAGCCGGTTTATGTGTGTATATACGTGTAATATTGCATGTTAATTCAATCCTGCCTGCTAAAACGAAATCTAAAAGTTTGAAAATTTGGCTTTCCTAGCCGGTTTATGTGTGTATATACGTGGAAAATGTATGTGAATTCAATGCACCTGGCTAGGGAACGAAATCTAAAAAAGTAAAAATTAGAGAGCTATACTTGAGTGAAATACAGCATTTTAACACAATGAACTTTAAATAAATTTGCAAACGTTTCTTTTGGATTTAACATGTATAACAAAAAAATCAATGGGATTGTGCTACATACAAATAGTCTGGGGACTGAATGGGGGAAGGAGGTCATTGGAGGCCACAAATTTGTTTTCATTTTGGACAAAAAATTACCATTTTTAATTGTTTTTATTTGTTGTACATTCATGTAATTGCCATTTGAATACAAATTACTTATCAAAAACACCTTCCAAGAAGGTGTCAAAACCCGCAAGTATTTTGTGTTAACACCTATTTTATATGTAACTTATATTTAACATTTTATATATATAGTTTCTGCAATTAAAAGTACTTAAATCAAAGCGGTATAATCGACAAGTATTTGTAACAATGGCCAAAAAGAGCTAATACTCTGTACATATTATTTTTAGAAAGTGTTTAATTTATAATTTTTGTAATTCGCACGTATGGGTGGATTCCAAACATATTTTCAAAATACTTATCCGGTAGTTAAATTGAAGAATTACTTAGTCCATTTTTTTAAAACCTTCAAGACGGCATAAATCCGCATAAGTATGGGTATTTTCCAATCACGGTTTTTAAATTTTTTTTCAATATTTCACATTTTTGCTAAAAATAATTTTTTTTTATAAATAAAATTTATCTAATAAATAACTTTAATTATTACTCCCAGCTTTGTCTGTTTCTTTAAATTTTAATTAATATTTTTTTTATATTACAAATCTCCATATATGAAGCTTTGCAATTGAAAGGACTGAAATCAAACTGGAATCGACAAGTATTTTGAATCTAACTCCCATATTTTCTCTACTTATTTATATTTTATTACACCTTTTTTATATATTCCATAATAGTTTTCTGCAATTGAAAACATTGAAATCAAAAACACCTTCCAAGAAGGTGTCAAAACCCGCAAGTATTTTGTGTTGACACCTTTTTATATGTAACTTATACTCCAAAAACTGAAATCAAAGCGGAATAATCGACAGTATTTTTTACCATACCATACACTGAATTTTTTTTAATTAAACTTTTATATATTTTGCTTAAACTCTATAAAAAGTTTTAATTAATTTCCACAAAACTGATAAAAAGGAAACTTCTTTTTTTTTAATTTTCTTTAAATAAACAATGCCTATCCTTCCAGTGCTTTACATCAGTAGATAAACAATTTTATAGAATAATAACCTTTTTTATATGTAACTTATATTCCATAATAGTTTTCTGCAATTGAAAGTACTGAAATCAAAAACACCTTCCAAGAAGGTGTCAAAACCCGCAAGTATTGTTATTCTAATCAAACTTTGAAAATTGTTATCTGATAAATAAATAATTTAATTCTAACTCCCTTATTTTATCTATTTCTTTGAATTTTAATTAAACATTTTTTTTAATCTTACAAAAATTACATATAAAAAGTTTCTGCAATTGAAAGCACTGAAATCAAACTGTAATCGACAAGTATTTTGAATCATGCAAAAATGTCTGCCAATCTGAATACAGATTTTTTTTAGTAAAAGTATCTTATACTTTTACTTTTCATTTCTGGCCTTGCCATGTCTTACAGTAATAAATAAATAATATTCTAATGATGTTAATTTGTGGAAAATTAATTTCTGCAAAACTAATAAAATGGACATTTCTTCTTTTTATTCTTTTAAATAAAATAATACTTGCACCACAAAGTATTTTATTAATAATAAATTATTGGTTTATAGTATACAGTCTTGTTTCCACGCGTGGATGGGTCTTTACACTATTTAATAATATGCCACAAGTCGCTTTGCATATATATTAGGCCCCTTAAATTTTAAATAAGATAATAGCTAAGATGTATGATGATACTTGCCTCGGGTGCGCGACACGCGCCCCTTGATTCATAAAATGTAACATCAGTTAATATAGTCAGAATTAACACCTATATGAAAAGGTAACACCTATTAACCAACGGTGGTGCAAGTATTATTTATTTAAAAGAATAAAAAAGAAGAAATGTCCATTTTATTAGTTTGCAGAAATTAATTTTCCACAAATTAACATCATTAGAATATTATTTATTTATTACTGTAAGACATGGCAAGGCCAGAAATGAAAAGTAAAAGTATAAGATACTTTTACTAAAAAAAATCTGTATTCAGATTGGCAGACATTTTTGCATGATTCAAAATACTTGTCGGTTACAGTTTGATTTCAGTGCTTTCAATTGCAGAAACTTTTTATATGTAATTTTTGTAAGATTAAAAAAAATGTTTAATTAAAATTCAAAGAAATAGATAAAATAAGGGAGTTAGAATTAAAATTATTTATTTATCAGATAACAATTTTCAAAGTTTGATTAGAATAACAATACTTGCGGGTTTTGACACCTTCTTGGAAGGTGTTTTTGATTAATTAAACATTAGATAAAATATTCAAATAAATATTACTGTTTTTAAAATGCCATTTAGAAGATTGATATCCAATATGCATATTGTCACATATTATTGATATTATATATGTTATATCTGTAACAAAAACATTTTTATTATTAATTATAAATAAATTGACAAAGTCAAAACTTTACCTTTTAACTTAATCATTAAGAAATACTTCTGCATTTTTGATTATTTCGATAGTCTTAATAAACTAATCAGGATACTGAAATACAAAAAGACTTATTATATTTCAAACAATAATAATTTAAAATGAAATAAGATAATTTTATAATATACCTTGTGACTTTAATCGTATGGAATGCCATTAGGAATATAATATTTTATTGATATAATATTAATTGGAATGCTGCTGCCGTTTGTTATTTTATTCAGCGCTGCATTCATTGGAATGCTGCTGCCCTTTGTTTTTTTTATTCAGCGCTGCATTTATTGGAATTATGAGTGTCAAACTACTAGCAAAGAATTTGTGCAAATATTGGCCCATTAGATGGAAAGTTTGGCCCTCTTTGTGTAAAGGTTGGCCCAGATTGTTTAAATGTTGGCCCATTTACAGAAAAGATTATTACAACATATTATTTACAACATATTATTATTGCAATATTAAATATTATCAACGCAATTAAGTGCGCCTTAATTTAAGAAATTGCATGTTTATTTATTTATTTATTAACTCCAGACATTACAATATTTTACAATAAAAAATGTATCCTATAGAGGTGCACACTGCACCTGTATATAGGAGCCGGAGAACTTAACACTATATCCTAATACTAAATTAACCTAATACTATATTTAAATAAGAGTTTTGTGAAAAACAATTTTTTACTGGTTGAAAAATTTATTCCATAATCAATACAAAATGTTCCTAAATTGGCCAAAAGTGGGCTAAAGTTTGCCAAAACTGGAAAAATGTTCCAAATATTTCAATGTTGGTAAACATCGGCCCACTTTTGGCGCAAGTTGGCCCACTTTAGCATACTTTGGAGCATTTTCATCGAAATGTATTTCCACTAGGGTATGTATAATATTAGTATTTATAAAATATTAAATTTATATTAACTATATTTCATTCATTACATTGAAGCTACTTTCTTATAAACACTGTTTTCTAATAATTTATATTTTATTTTTTTCAGCTTTACAAAAAAATATTAATAAAAAATTTAAAATAATCGTTTAGAAAAATAAAAAAAATTATAATTATTATTAAACAATTGAAACAAATTATTAATATTATTTTTATAATTGTGAATCATTTTGTAAAATAAACCATTTTTATTATGGGTTTGACGGAAATAAAAATATTAGTTGTAAAAACGATTGAACCATATAGCGACGATGCTTCTATGTTAAATGATGAACACATATTAGAATTTAATAACATCCTTAAATCATGTACACCATTCAATATGCAAACAACTCTTTTAGTTCAAAACAATATAATATTAACTCAGTTCAAATGAATAATGAATACATTCAATTGTTATTTTCTGGAAAATATGAAAAAGGTCATTGGATTTGTATGTATTACAATAATAGAACGATACACATTTATGATAGTTTAAATGCTAAATATTTGCAAAATGAACATAAAGTATACATCAATAGATTATTTCCAGATAGTCAACAATTAAAAATTGTTTTTGAAACAGTGCAATTTCAAACCAATAGTTATGATTGTGGAATTTTCGCCATAGCTTTTGTTGTCTCTATTGTATTTAATTTATGCCCATGCAGTTTAAACTATGATATTTCCCAAATGCGTTCACATTTACTAAAATTATACGAAACACGTAGTATTACGATGTTTCCAATTTTACAAAATATAAACTATAATATTTCAACAATACCAATCAAAAGATACATGATTCATATTTGTTGTATTGATGAAAAAAAATTGAATTTCAATGTAGCAGAAATAAAAATAATAGAATAAAATTTTCAACAGAAATTTAATTCTGAACAACAAACAATAATGAATTTATATAATAAAGATAAAATCATTTCCGTTGATTCTATTACCCCAATGGAAATAGACTATGAAATACCATCTTATAGTTCATTTTATCAAAAAAATAAAAATAAACAATTTAATGATATAGAAATAAAACAGCTAAAAATAAAACAGCAAACTATGATAAAAAGGCAAACAATTAGCTGTATCGATATAAAAAATGAACGAGAAAAAGAAGCGTTGCATAAAATAGAAGTTTATATGAGGAGTAAAGATAGTAATGACGGCAAAATAGAAGAAAAAAAATAAAGAGAAAACAGCAAACCATGATGAAAAGACAAAAATAAATAGTGACGAAATAAAAATGAACGAGAAAAAGAAGCATTACAAAAAAAGAAGCTTATGTAAATAATAAAAATAGCAACGACGGCAAAATAGAAGAAAAAAAAATAAAGAGAAAACAGCAAACCATGATGAAAAGACAAAAAATGAATGGTGACGAAATAAAAATGAACGAGAAAAAGAAGCATTACGAAAAAAAGAAGCTTATGTAAAAAGTAAAAATAGTAATGACGGCAAAATAGAAGAAAAAAAATAAAGAGAAAACAGCCAACCATGATGAAAAGACAAAAAATAAATAGTGACGAAATAAAAAATGAACGAGAAAAAGAAGCATTACAAAAACAACATATTTATTATAATGAAAATACTGATCAATGTAAAAAAATGAAAAGAAAAAATTAAATGGAAAAATATTAAACGAAAGTAGAGAAAATGATATCGATAAATTAGTATAAAACCATTTACAAAAAAATTTAAAAAGACGCATATGTATGAAAAATGACAAAGACATGGAAATACCAATCATATTGCTTAAAAAATTAAAAATTGATGAAGGAAAATTTTTTAACGTATATGATAAACCAATTAATACTAAAAAAGGTATAAATTATAAAGAATTAAATAAACGTATTTTAATTAAAAATAAACAAAATGTAAAATTAGTAAGTAAATCCAAAATAATAGGTCGAATAGCAAATGTAGATTTTGATGAAAAAATAATTATTGAAAACAATTTAGGTTATATGTCTGAAACTTGTAAACATTGTAATACTAAACATTTTGTTTTTGAATATACACTAGGTAAAGAATTTTCTAATTGCTGTCACAAAGGAAACGTAGACTTACCGAAAATGCCTCCCTATCCGGAAGAATTAAAGCAATTAGCTACAGGAAAGATAGTATTAATTTTCGCAAAAATATTCGGCTATATAATAATGCGTTAGCTTTTGTAAGCTTTGGAGCTAATTTTGAAAAGTTATCTGGTAGTGGACCACAAATTCTTAGAATATGTGGTCAAATATATCACAATGTTTTTGCTTTACATCCAAATGAAAATGAAGCTCGAAAATATGGGCAATTGTATGTTCTAGATAATGAATTAGCTGCAGCTGAAAGAAAAGTTTTAAAAATAATTTAGATACAAAATTAGAATTGTCAAGTAAATTAGATAGCTTAATTAGAAATGTTAATCCTTATGCTAAAGCTTATAAAATGATGTATGAGGTAGAAAAAGAAAAATTAGAATATTAGAAGAAAAATTAGATAAAAATATATATATAATGAAGCTACTTGTAATGAAGTTGCAATGGTATTTGTAGGAAAAAATGGTCTGCCTACTTGAGAGCGGGATATAGTTATATATTCAAAATATGACAATCCAATTAGTATTCCATTAATAAGTAAACACACTGATCCAATGACATACCCACTTATTTATCCAAATGGAGGATATGGATGGATGCCTTATATGAAATGCAAATATAAGAAAAACAATATTTCATGTTTGCAATTTTATAATTACAGACTTTCTATGAGAAATGGATTTAATCCATACCTTAATATGGGAAAAGTTTCTCAACAGTTTACAATTGATGCATTTGTAAAAGTTGAACAATCAAGATTATATTTTGTAAAGAAAAACCAAGATATTTTAAGAAGCGATTATTATAAAGGCGTAATGGATTATTTACACAAGAAAAAAGAATCTGAAAATATAAAAATTGGAAAAATGTTTATTTTGCCATCAAATTTTGTTGGAAGTTCAAGATTCCTAATACAAAATTACATTGACTCAATGAGTATAGTAAATCGTTACGGAAAACCTGACTTATTTATAACAATGACATGTAATCCAAACTGAAAAGAAATAACTGAACATTTAAAAAAATATGAAACTGTAATAGATAGACCAGATTTAGTATTTAAGGTATTTCATCAAAAAATAAAAGAATTTAAAGAATTGGTAATTAAGCAAGGTGTTTTAGGAAATTGTATCGCCTACACTTATGTTATCGAATTTCAAAAACGTGGACTTCCTCACATGCATATGCTATAATTTTTAGATAAAAATTATAAAATTAATACTCCCGAAAAAGTAGATGAACTCATAAACGCAGAAATTCCAAACGAAGATATCTATCCACGGTTGTATAATATTGTAAAACAGTTTATGATTCATGGACCCTGTGGAGAGCAAAACATGAGTTCACCTTGCATGAGTAAAGACACAAAAAAATGTACGAAAAATTTTCCAAAAAAATTTAATAACAAAACAACTTTTAATTCATCAGAATATCCATTATATATAAGAAGAAATGATATCAAAAAAATCAATTATAAAGGTAAATACCATAATAGAATAGCTGATAATCGGTTTGTTGTTTCGTATAATCCTTATTTATTGTTAAAATTTAATTGTCACATTAATGTCGAAGTATGCTCAACAGTCCAATGTATAAAATACTTATTTAAATAGTGTTATAAAGAACATGACTGTGCGAACATAGAAATACGTGACACAGGTATCAGATCAAAAGACAGTTCTAATTTAACTCATGATGAAGATATTGAAAGCAATGAATATAATACTATTAGAATACCCTCTACACGAACTTTCGCATACCATAATAAGATTAGCTATTCACAATGAAGATGAACAAGAAGTGTATTTTAAAGAAGGAAAAGAAACAGAAATTTAAAAAAAAATGTAGAAACGACATTAACAGCATACTTAAAATTAAATCAAATCGATTCTGATGCACGAAATTATTTATATTCCGAAATACCATCAAATTATGTATTTGATAATAATTCAAAAACATGGAATAAAAGAAAAAAAAAACAAAAAAACCTGTATTAAGCAGAAAGTATTTAGTGAATCCAAAGGATCGAAAAGATATTTTATAAGATTATTACTTTTACATGTCAAAGGAGTATCATCATTTCAGGATTTACGTACTGTTGATGATATAATTTATTCTACATTTTATGAAGCTTCTATAGCTAGCTATTTGGTTAATGAAGATAAAGAATGGGACAGATGTTTGGAAGAAGCAACACAATTACACTTTCCTATTGTTCTTTGTGAATTATTTGCATATATTTGTATTTTTCACAATCCTATTAATGCAAGAGATTTGTACGAAAAATAGAAACACTTTTTTTACCACCCAAAATATGAACAAAATGCTGATGAAAACCTAGCATTAAATATTGATAAGAACCTACAATTGAATGGATATTCTTTAAATAATTTTAATTTACCCGTTATATCTACATTTATAGAAGATTATGCTGATAAATCAACAACACATAACAAAAGTTGCACATTTACTGAAATAAATGTCAAAGTAAATTCTTTAAAAAATCATAACAAAGACATTTTCGATACTATCGTGCAACATTTAAAAATTGAAGACAAAAAAAGCTTTTTTATTGATGGACCAGGAGGAAGTGGGAAAAGCTGTTTACTTAATGTTCTAATAGACTATCTTAAATTCTCAAACATTTCATTTTTATGTGTTGCTTGGACAGGGATTGCAGCAAATTTATTACATAACGGGAAAACAGTACACACAACATTTAAACTACCACTTAATATCACAGAATGTACTATATGTAATATTAAATCTAATTCAATAGATGGTAAAAATTTAAAAGAAGTTCAAATTATAATATGGGATGAAATATCTATGACATCGAAATATGCTTTTGAAGCAGTCAATCGCCTATTTCAAGATATATGTAATAATAAAAAAATATTTGGTGGTAAAATGTTGGTTGTTTCAGGCGATTTTAGGCAAACATTACCAGTTATACGACATGGTAGTCGTACTGAAGTTATTGAAAATTCAGTTAAAAACAGTTACTTATGGCCGAATTTTATACGTATGACACTAAATGAAAATCTTCGAGTGACAGATAATGACAATTATTTTAGACAATGGTTATTAAATGTAGGTGAAGGTAAACGTTTAAATATGTATGAAGAAGAAAATGAACTGCTTGAAATCCCTCTTGATTTAATAACAAAAGAAAATGATATCATTGCAGAAATTTTTGAAAACGAAATAAAAATAAATGATAAAGTTATATTAGCCTTCGCCAACAACGACGTAATTGAAATAAATAATAAAATTTTGGCTATAATGAAAGGGCAAATTATTGAATACTTAAGTGTAGATACAGTAGAAGATGATAATGGAGAAAACTTAGATGTCATGTTACCTACAGAATTTCTTAATTCCCTTACACCTAATAAACTTCCTCTACATAAATTACAATTAAAAGTAGGTGCAATAGTAATTCTTCTAAGAAATTTAAATGTGAATGAAGGTCTTTGTAATGGAACAAGATTATTAGTAATAAAACTTATGAAACATTTAATTAAAGCAGAAATTATAAACGGAAAAAAAAATTGGAAAATTAGTTTTAATACCAAGAATCACTTTGTCACCATCTAAAGAAGATATACCATTCAACATGCGCAGAAAACAATTTCCCATTCGATTAGGTTTTGCAATGACTATTAACAAATCACAAGGACAGTCATACAATCAAGTTGGTATCTATTTACCATCTCCAATTTTTAGCCATGGTCAATTATACATAGCTCTTTCAAGAGCTAAAAGTAGAAAAAATTTAAAAATATTACTGTTAAATAATGCAAAAATAGAAAATGATACATTAAAAAATAAAATCAAAATTTACACTAACAATATAGTGTTTAAAAAAGTATTGTAAATGTGTAGACGAAAATTTATACACATTTTATATAAATTTTATAAATAAATAAAAATGGAAGTATGAAAAAAAACATTAAAATATTACAACTATTGAATGATTAAAGTGAATATGCAAAATAATTAATAATTGTTTGCGCTGAAAATCATTAAAATACAATTGAAAATCGGCTGCAACATATCATATTGTAAATGACAAATCATTACATTAGTTATAATAAATAAAAAAAATGAAATATAAGAAAAATCCATTGAAATATTACTACTACTGAATCATTTTAAATAAATATGCAAAATAATTGATAATAGCCTGCCGTTCGACAAAACTTACAGACTTCAAAAAAGAATCAGAGTTTCCCAATAACAACGACCGAAAGTTTAATTCTTATAATAACGTATAAACAGGTATTTAAAATTATTATTTAAAAACTTAAATTTGTTAAAATTTTACAATTAGAATTATATTTGCATATATCATGTATAAAATATTTCGACAGAGCCGCCATTTAGATACAATCACTCACCCAACGTGCGTAAAAAATGATTTCATAACACTCAATTTTATAATAACAATTACTATACAGATTCTATTAAATACCAAAATTTTAAATATGCATTATAAAAACCATCACTTTGAAATAATACTACATTCACATACAAAAATTAAAACCATATATAACACAACGACAGTATTTTATACCACTTTATAAAAAATGTTACCACCGCCATTAAAGAAAAATATAATTTATGAGAGTATATAACATGCTTATATTTTATGTATTCTGTAAACACATTATATTACATCAATTTATTTAAAATTACGATACCCCCCCAAATGGAAATTATTTTATGTGTGTGCATTTTAAATATATTAAATATATGGACATATTTCACTTTCTTTCTGAACACACGCACACACACCTTCTTTATAATAACCTATAATGATTATTTTTACACAGACACAATATATATATATATATATATATATACTTATTTTTTACTCTTTGTCATATTTCTTTTCTTTCTGTATTTAATTCTATCATTATTAGCGTCAAAATTTAACAGTATACTTTTCTTTCCTTAACTTACACTGTTACAGAGCCCTTATTATGTTACTATTAAATGGATCATGCATTGAAAAAATATATGATTCTTGAAATGTATACCTTACCAGCACATCCTCGCCGTAAGAGTCGAATACAATATTCATGTGTTGGCTAACGCTGGAAGGATAAATATATTTTACGGAGCGTGTGTTACAACTATACACGAAAAATCTAAATGACTTCAGTACAACATGTCTTGGTCTGCAGAAACGACATCAGGTTTTCATCAAATACACTATCCAAGAGCCTAACTCTCATCCAATAATGTATAAATAGTTATTTAAAATTATCAAATAAAACGAAAACATTGGAAAGTCGACACAAAACATATGGAGTTCTCACATCTTTTCAACTCGTCTACGCGAGATCAAGATTCGAGATGCCCGCTCATATACTATAAAGGACCCCTGCAATAATGATGAAAATGGAGTGGAAATCTCACGAATGATTGACATTTGACGGATTCTTTGAATGTCACGAAATAATTGATAGTCATTAGATGATCAAGTTTTCAGTTGAACTTTATTTTCAGTTCTGTCTTTGATGTTTTTTTAAATCTATAACCTCTTTTAAAAAACCAAAATATTGGAAAGTCGACACAAAATATATCGAGTTTTCACACTCTTTTCAATCGTCTGTACAATTATATATATTTTGTTTATTTCTCAATTTTTTTTTACAAAAACGACATCTCAGTCACCACATTAATTATACCATAATCCTCTTCGCAATGCGCAAATTATCATTGTTGCTGTTAAGGGTAGAGTACGGTTATAAAAATATTTTTGTAATTTTTATAAAATATTATGTGAAATGTCATGTTTATAAAATATATTATAAAAAATATTCTTTTTTGATGATTTTTAACACATTCATTAAGTAAAATATTAAAATATTATCAAAAATAGGCTTAAAACAGGTGCAAATCCAAAAACTCCTTGCAGGATAAAAGTTGTCGAAGGGCTTTAATCAAAGAAAATTTAAATTTATATGCATATAAACTTCAACTTTACACAGCGAATTTGGTGTATCTATAAAAATGCAATTTCTGCCTTGATAAACCCAATTGGTTTACTAATTATTTAAAAAATGTAATGTTTTTCATTTAAAAAATGAACATAAAAATGTCACATTTAACTTTAAAGAAATAAGGCTGTGTAACTATTTTACATATACTCATCTAAAATAAGCACGATCAAAATACAACCGAGTGAGCGTTAGCGAGCGAGGTATCTGTTGCTAGTAAATTATTAATCTTAATAATATATGTCGATGACATGTTTATAGCTAGTAATGATTCGATGAAGCTAGAAGAGATTAAAACAAAACTTCAGTTAGAATTTGAAATGACAGATTTAGGAGAACCGAAAACATTTTTAGGTATTGAGATAGTCCGAGATAGAAAGAACAAAGTAACGATATTAAAGCTAGAAAACTATATAGAGAAAATGTTACAAAGACTCGGTTACAGTGAAATGCACCCTCAAAGAACTCCTATGGTTACTAATCAAGTCGCGAATCAAGCTAGAAGAGATAGAGAAGAAAGTGATGAAAAGGCTAGTCTAGAGTCAACTATCAATAAGGGAAATTCGTCATATAGGGAAATAGTTGGAACTTTATTATACCTAGCTAACACAGTTAGACCAGACATTTCATACGCGGTAAATGTATTGAGTCGACATCAAATAAATCCGACTGATGATGAATGGAAAATGGTAAAACGATTATGTAGATATTTAAAATATACTAAGAGTTTAGGTTTAAAGTTCGAAGGGAAGCTAAACGATTTACAAGCTTATTCGGATGCTAGTTTCGCTGATTGTAGAGGTACCCTAACTACCTGTGGATATGTGATAAAGTTATTTGGTGATACTATATCCTGGAGAACACACAAACAAGCGTACGTCTCCCTATCAACATGTCAAGCAGAGTATGTGGCCATGAGTGAAACGTGCCAAGAGATAGTATCTCTACAATGCTCGATCTATTTAATGTTAGAAAACTCGTTTGCGCCCGTGACTCTATGGTGTGATAATATGGCTGCCATACAAAGCACAAAAGTTAGTTGTAGCAATAAACTCAGACATATGACAGAGGTTAGAGAGCACTACGTTAGAGAATGCGTTGACAGGAACCTAATTGAAATTAAATGGATAGCTTCAAAGGAGCAAATAGCGGATATATTCACAAAGCCACTGGCTCATGATTTGCATGTTAAATTAGCTAGAAAAATTCTGAATTGTTATTTAGAAAATTAATTGATTGATGTTTCGTTACAGAAAATAAAAGTTAGATGGAGCAGATAAGTTGGAGCTAGATATAGCTGGATAAGAAGTTAGAAGTTCAACTTAGAAATTGCAGCTAGAAGAGATCAAGACAACCACGGGAGGGAGTGTTGGAAATAAGACGTGATAGTCTCTCTCTCTCTCTCTCTCTCTATCGTTACCAACTGAGTAACGAGGAGTGGGGAGGACCCCGGAGGAAGCGACGCAAGCGGCGGCGCGGCGAGATCGGTTTCTCCCGCTACTGCACTCGAGCCACGGATCCCGACCCGGTCGGATGTACCAAGGCCTCCCCCAATGTACATACGTTTTAATATATATAGAATAAATTAGTTTATCTTTTATAATATAAACGGTGAGTTTATCATTGAAGCCAAGCCCTTCCTCTCCTGTTTTAATTCCAACAAACCGAAATTTAACTTAAATATTTCACATTGATCTACAAAAACAATTGTTCGTTTAATATCGGTTTGCCTGTTACCTATATTTTTGTTTCCAGTGCAACTAAATAGTTAGTTAAATATTCAGTTAAAA
>JANSJX010000933.1:0-14121 GCA_026168455.1 Theocolax elegans | reverse complement strand
GAATGTTAGCTCCACTGCAATAAGAACAGTGTCTCCAAGCTGACTGCGGCTTGAAATGAGCTGAAACAAGCTGAAACAAGCTGAATAAGACTAAAAATATTTTCCCATTTGTCTAGCAGTGGAAGCTAGGGTCCTAAGCACGTAAGATTTTTTTGACAGCAATCAGGTTATAAATACCATAGATTAGAGACAACTATAAGATACCCGTCTATGTGTTGATATTTCGGATGCCGGCAAGAAGCAAAAGTCTGGACTTTGACTGACTTGCTGTTTTCATATCAATTGCAAATGACATTATTGATTTTGGGAAACGTTACAACACTAGCAGGAAACTTAAGCTCATTTTAGCTACCTTAAGCTGAATGTTAGCTCCACTGCAATAAGAACAGTGTCTCCAAGCTGACTGCGGCTTGAAATGAGCTGAATACGATACGTATGAAACTGCTTGTTTATCGAGAGGTATTATTAGTACTGATGATGAGTGGGATAAATGTTTAGCAGAAGCTGCAGTATTCAAATTTCCTAAATCTATGTGCAAACTATTTGCATTTATTCTTGTATTTCAAACACCAATTAATGCTTTGGATTTATATAATAAATATAAGATTCATTTTATGGATCCAAATTTATCAGAATTTGAGGGTGAAAAAAAAGCTTTGTATAATATTGAAAAAAATCTTATTGTTACATGGAATGAATTAAATGATTTCATTTACCTAATATGGCTAATTATGAAGTAAATAAAGAGTATGATGATGAATTAGATATACATGATCATATTAATACCTTAGAAACTTTAATAAATTCTTTAACATTTAATCAAAGAAATATATGATTTAATCATCAATGCAACAATTAATAATATTGGAAATAAGTATTATTTCATTGATGGTCCTGGTGGTAGTGGAAAAAGTTATTTACATAATGTAATTATTACTTATTTAATATCAATGAATATTCCTTTTCTTACAATGGCTTGGACTGGTATTGCTGCTAATTTATTAATTAATGGAAAAACTGTTCATCGTACATTTAAATTACCATTAAATATAAATGAACAATCGACATGCAATATTAGTCCTAATTCAGAATATGGTACTTACTTAAAAAATATTAAAATTATAATTTGGGATGAAATTTCATGGTATCTAGATATGCTTTTGAAACAATTGATAAATTGATAAAAATGATCTTCCTTTTAGAGATAAAATTATTGTAACTTCTGGAGACTTTAGACAAACACTACCAATAGTACCACATGGAAATAGAACTAAAATTATTGAAACTTGCGTCAAAAGAAGTTGTTTATGGCCATATTTTCAAGGTTATCATTGACTGAAAATTTAAGATTGCAAAAGCCAGATACTAGTTTTCAAAAAGTGGTTACTTGATATAGGAGAAAATAAAATTTAACAAAATATGAATTAAAAAACAATGTCAAAGAAATACCAACACAATTCATTGTGATAACAATTTAATAACAGAAATCTTTGGAGATAAGATATATCCTAATGATCCAACATTAAAAAATAAAGTAATATTATCGCCTTTAAATTCTAATGTATTAAAACTTAATGAAGATACAGTAGAAAAAATTGATGGATGTAGTTATACATTTTATAGTGATGATAGAGTAGAAAGTGATGATAATGATACATTACAAGAATCAATCCCAACAGAATTTTTAAATTCATTAACACCCAATGGATTACCTCC
Source organism: Theocolax elegans (assembly GCA_026168455.1). Lineage (NCBI taxonomy): Eukaryota > Metazoa > Arthropoda > Insecta > Hymenoptera > Cerocephalidae > Theocolax > Theocolax elegans. The sequence goes on along the minus strand of JANSJX010000933.1, from coordinate 12,405 downwards.
ACATAAATTAATATTAAAAAAGGGTGCAATAGTTAGTTGTTTGCGAAATTTAGATATCAATGGTGGACTATGTAATGGAACAAGAATGATAATCAAGGATATGAAACAGTATGTTATAACAGTAGAAATAATTACGGGTAAAATGCTGGCAAGATAATATTATTACCACGTATTGATTTACACTCACCACCACATGCTTTTGCCCACCCTACGCAAAAATCACTAAAGATTAAAGTTTTATTGCTCAGGAGCAAAACATCGTAGCTCAAAAAATCCAACGCCATTCGAAAGAGCAGGTGAAAACCTTTAAAAAATGCTACTGTACAAGTAAAAAGTTTAATTTGAGTTTTTTATAAGTATTAAAAAGAGATGAAAAATTGCTAAAAATCATGCCTCTTTTTGATCCGCTGCAGATTTAGTTCCCATAATCGTAGCTTAAAAAAACTAACGGGGTTTGAAAGGTAATTGTTTTAGCTTTAAAATGAGGGGTCGAACGTTTTTTTAACCCACTTTTTACCGATGTTAGCGCATTTTTTGTGAAAAAACATGCTTTTTTGGAAATGGGAATATTTCAAAGAAAAGAGAGATAGAGAAAAACTTCAAAGAGAAAAAAGATGCTATTTTACTCACAGAATATAGATCTGCAGGTTAAAACGAGATATGGACAAAAATTTTTTTTCAATTTTTAGCATATCAAAAACTAAAAAAAACCTTTAATTAAGTTGTAGATTAAGTTTAGAAAATTTAATTTAAAAATAATAGAATAACATTAAGTTAAGAATGCTACATTGTCTACAACTTAATTAAAGGTTTTTTTAGTTTTTTGATATGCTAAAAAATTGAAAAAAAATTTTTTGTCCATATCTCGTTTTAACCTGCAGATCTATATTCTGTGAGTAAAATAGCATCTTTTTTCTCTTTGAAGTTTTTCTCTATCTCTCTTTTTCTTTGAAATATTCCCATTTCCAAAAAAGCATGTTTTTTCACAAAAAATGCGCTAACATCGGTAAAAAGTGGGTTAAAAAAACGTTCGACCCCTCATTTTAAAGCTAAAACAATTACCTTTCAAACCCCGTTGGTTTTTTTAAGCTACGATTATGGGAACTAAATCTGCAGCGGATCAAAAAGAGGCATGATTTTTAGCAATTTTTCATCTCTTTATAATACTTATAAAAAACTCAAATTTAAACTTTTTTACTTGTACAGTAGCATTTTTTAAAGGTTTTCACCTGCTCTTTCGAATGGCGTTGGATTTTTGAGCTACGATGTTTTGCTCCTGAATAATAAAACTTTTAATCTTTAGTGATTTTTGCGTAGGGTGGGCAAAAGCATGTGGTGGTGAGTGTATATCCATCATCAGAAGAAATTCCGTTTCATATGATAAGAAGACAATTTCCAATAATATATAATATATTATTTTTTCATTGTCTAAATACATACGTATATATAAATGTATTAAGAATTATAAATATACTTATAAATATGTTATTGACTAAATATTGGCTGAGAAATCGCCATCTTAATTTATTCAAACTTATTATTAGATGAATAATTATAAATATAAACCTATTATGAATTGTTATGAATTGATTAAAAATGAGTTGTTACGAAATGATTAAATATTGACTAAGAAATCGTCATCATGATTTATTCAAACTTACTATTAGATGAATAATTATAAAAATAAACTTATTATGAATTGTTATGAATTGACTGAATATTGGCTGAGAAATCGCCATCATAATTAAATAATTAAAAAATAAACTTTTTATTAATTTTTCTGAATTGACTGAATATTGGCTGAGAAATCGCCATCATAATTAAATAATTAAAAAATAAACTTATTATTAATTAGTTTATTATTAATTAGAGGCATAACAATATTGTATATTATATATATGAATTAACTAAATGTGACTAAAAATCGTCATAATATTTTATTCAAACTTTTACTTACTTATTAGATTTAAATAATTAAAAAATATAATTATAAACTTATTATATGAATTATTATGAATTGACTAAATATAATTGTTACGTAATGATTAAATATTGGCTGAGAAATCGCCATCTTAATTTGTACAACCATTTGTAATGTGAGTGTTATTATTGATAATTTTATTCTCAATAATAACAACAGTCTCTACTCTGTAAAACACAGAGAGCAAATGGATTACACATGAAATTCTCTCCTTCATCCACTACCTCTTCCTCTTGTGAATAATAATTATCATTATCGTTATGAATAATAAAATAGTAATTAAAATAATAATAATTATAATTATCATTATCATTATTATGAATAATCCGAGGATTTTGAAGAGTCCCACACCTCGGCAATAAATTGATTTCCCTCCCACTTAAAAAAAAAATCATTATGATTATTATTATTATTATCATTATCATTATTAATAATAATAATAATAATTATTAATATCATAATCATAATCCCCTCTCTCCCTCCCACTCTCTCCCTATCTCTGGCACGTAACAAAGCACACATGCGCTGAATACGTATCGTCTGACGGGGAGGGGGCGCGAAGCAGCCGGGCATATATAAACTCCGCGCGCACTCACGAGATCCAGTGTGCTCTGCACACTGACGAGTGCCATGAATTATCTCTCATGGAAGCTCTCTCTCTCTCTCTCTCTCTCTCTCTCTCTCACACACTCGTTCTCTCTCTCGCTCGCTCGTTCTCTCTCTCTCACTCGCTCGTTCTCTCTCTCTCTCTCTCACTCGTTCTCTCTCTCGTTCTCTCTCGTTCTCTCTCTCTCTCGCTCGCTCGTTCTCTCTCTCGCTCGCTCGCTCGTTCTCTCTCTCTCGCTCTCTCGTTCTCTCACTCTCTCGCTCTCGGACAGTCGGACGGACGGTCAGACGGACGGACGGACGGACGGACGGACGGACGGACGGACGGACGGACGGACGGACGGACGGACGGACGGACGGACGGAAACAAAATTTTAATATAATTAAAGATACGCGATATCCGTGTTTCAAACGTGAGCAGAATGCTGTTAATTTCAAATAAATGTATAATTATTTTTATTTAGATATATATACGTCTGTACATACATATAATTGCTTATTCGTAATTACTTTTAAATAATTTATAGTAATTATTTAACATCATTACACAATTAAATATTCAAAAAAAAAATAAAGGTAGTATCGAATAATCACTAAAGAAAATAATAACTGAATGGAACAGTTCCCGAAAAGTAATGGTTGTGTTGTTATATAAATACGTAACAACAATCGACTACAAAGACATGTGTAATATAAATATAACGCTAATATAACTGTATATATAACGCACACACTGAACCGAATTTACTATCTTGTTTGCTATACAAGATAGTGTAGTAAGTGTGAGAGCGGAGTGTTATTTTAAAAAAAATCAATAAATAATTAAAGAACCGTTGATTCTAAATTGTCTTGAAAAGGTGTCCAATACAGAACCAATATAGTATAACAAATTTTACTTTCTCTCTCTCTCGCACTTACTATACAGAAATAATGAGACTGGGAATAACGAATCTCCAGTCTCGCGCCGATGTAAACAACTCGCTTTGTTTACAAAAACACACGCGCGCTCGATACTCTCTTCGCGAAGTACGTTGGCCTTGACGTTTTCACTACTCGATATATTTAATTTTTCGTTTAGTGAGGTACCCGGTTAGAAAGAAAATACTAAATTTTCTTATATAATCCCGTATGCCCAGTGCTAACTAGTTGGGCGCCATGTAACGGTGCATGTCGGGTTTTATGGAATAATGCACGGAGATAGCGTGAGTAGGGGTAACCCCGAGATCGCGCGTGACGAACTTATCTTCGCGCGCGATCGGGCCTCTCGTGCACTCCGTCAACGGCTCGCCGATACCTCAACAGCTACCGTGTACGTTGATATGGGCTCCAGAGTGAGCCCACTTCCGGAAGTACGAATTTAGGATTGGCAGACGAGTACCGCGGGCTCGTCTGCTTATCAAACTAAGGATCGGGATTCCTGGGTGAATACGGGATATCGAAATGATACGAATCAAAAGATAAAATAGAATTCAAATTTATTCACTGTTCCGAGATACAATAAAATAATTAGATCGCGGACGCGCGAAATATACATTGAGTAGTATTTGTGGATGTCCTCCCCACCACGTGCCTCTTAGCACTTTATAACATTTAGTAATTTTTGTATTTTGTGTATGAGAGATTGTGCCTGTATATTCCACTGAAGTTTAGAGTCGAACCATATGCCCAGGTATTTAACAGAGGTTTCGCAAATTATGGTGTTGTCTTGAATTTTTACAGAGTAATTGTTTAGATTAAGATTAAGATTTTTTTCTGAGAAAATTATAAGTTGAGATTTTTGAGAAGCTATTATTAAACCTATCTCGTCAAAGTATTCGATAATGTTGTGTATGTTTGTTTTTAAGGAAGTTAGTGCGTCGTTGATATTTTTGGAACAGCAAGTTAAAATCGTATCGTCTGCAAACTGGATTATCTCATTTCTAGGTGAAATTTTGTTGTTTAGGTTCAGAATATATAAGGTGTATAAGATAGGGCTAAGGACGCACCCTTGTGGGGCTCCTATGTGTTTGTAGTAAGGACCTATTAACTTATGATCGATTTTAAAGTAGAGGTTTCTGTCTATTATTAGATTAAAAATAAACATTCTCATATTGTATGGGATTTTTAGATTCGACAGGATGTTATCAAGAATGTTAGGATTTACTAGGTCAAAGGCTGACTTGATATCGATAAGAATGGCGCATACATGAGATTTTTGTATGAAAGCTTTGTATATTTTGTTAGTTAGTTCTGCAATGCTCGACGAGCAGGATCTGAATTTTCTGAATCCGTTTTGGGTGTCTGGGATAATTTTGTTTTTTTCAAGATAGTGTATTAATCTATGAAGTATAAGTCTTTCCATCAGTTTTAGTAAGCACGAGGCTAACGTTATTGGTCTTAGTTTATTTTTTTCTTTTTGGGTATTAAAATCATTAGGAATTCTTTCCATTCCTGTGGAATTTTATTCTGTGTATAACATTCGTTAAGTGTAATTAACATTAGATTTTTTAGATTATCTGGAGCATTAAGTATCATAGCGTTGTTAATTTGATCTAAGCCAGAGGCTGAATGGATTTTGTTTTTACAGGATGCAATAGCAGCATCGAGCTCCTTTTTGTTAAACGGGACATCAAGCGTTTTTATTTTGTCGATTTCTTCCTCTGGGATATATTTAGGTGGGCAGTTATATGATGCTGTTTGAGGGCAATAATCCTTGATAAAGGAGTACATGTAGCTAATCGATTCTTTGTCCTGATAGTTATCGAACCTGTTTTTAGTATTATTGAATTTGTGTATGGTGTTCCAGACGGTTGAAGCGTCAGTTTCTCTAGAGAGTTGGGTTTCAACATAGTTTTTAAAACTTTCAAACTTAATTTGTTTTAGTCTGTTTTTTAATTCAATTACATATTTATTGAAAACCTCGAGATTTACTTGGTTTGGGTTTTTTTAAGGTTTTTTTCTAATATTCTTCTGCGTTTTTTAATATTGCTGGTTTCTTCGTTTGCCCAGTATGTGTTAGATTGTTGATTGTGTTTGTAAAAAACTTTAAGTTTCTTTAATTATTTGATCTCTCTCTTTAGTGTTTTGTAAGTTTGTGATTAAATTTGGTACACACGAAAATGGTTTTAGATTATTTGTTGAGTTTTTTTTAATGAGGTTTAGGTATTTGATTGCTTCTATGATAGCGTTGTTAATAAACTTATATTTTTCGTCGATTGTTAGGGTTTTAAATTTATTTATTTTGTTTTTTGGATAAATTTTATCTATAGCTCTGTCTAGTAGGAGTGTGTATTGATCCCATTTTATTGTTTTTGTGTATAACTTGTGATTGGAGCAATATGGATTCAAGTTGATATGACTATTTACAGAGAAGGAGATGGGATAATGATCACTGTACATTTTGTCAGGTATTATTTTCCAGTTTGTTGAAAGGACAAGATTTGATGAGACAATAGTTAGGTCGATTGCTGAAAGATTCAGATTGTTTTGATAAGTCATGCTACCATCATTAATTATTATGAGATTTTGGTAGGTGATTGCGTCTAAAAGATTGATTCCATTTGGACAGTTATAGGAAGATCTCCAATGTAGATTGTGTGCATTTAAATCTCCTCCCACTATTATATTTTTAAAGGGTTTTAATGTGTCAAAGAAATTATTCCATTCTTCTTTAGAGGTGTTATGGCCTGGGGTTCTATAAATTGAACTAATGAGAATTTTTTCGTTATTTCTGTTGTTAATTATAATCGCTACAGATTCTAAATTGTTGTTTTTGTTATATAAATTTTTGTATTGTTCGTAATGGATATCGTTCCGTATTATTATACATACTCCGCCTCCATGATTTTTGTCTTGTGTAGTGAATTTTCTATCATTTCTTATTACAGCGTAATTTTTAAAGTGCAAGTTTTTATCAGGCGTAAGCCATGTTTCGTTGAGGAGAATACATCATATTTAGGTATAACTTCTTTAAGGCTATCCATTTTATTAAGAGCTGATCTGCAGTTCCATTGTAGAAACTTTAGCGTTTTGATGGAGTTCTTTTTTTCCTTATTTTGACTAATTGAATTTAAATTGTAAGACATATTTAGTTGAATTGACGATTGTTTGACTTGTCGCTTGACTTTGTAATTAGTAATTAGGATAACTAAAAGGAGTAAATCTGACTGGAGTTTAGGAATTTAGACTAATGATTTAGCGTTTGAAATTAACCAATGTTTATTTGTTCAGCGGTTTCTGAATTAACTGTGGGTTATAATGTATATTTGTCTGTGGAGTTTCTTTGTTTAAATGTTTTGAATAAGAAAGTTCGTATGATTTTTCGTTATATGTTGAATCGGGGTTATCGGATTCGATTCTAGATTTCAGCTTATTGATAAGTTCATCGAGTGAGTTAACCTTCTTTGTATCTACGAGGTTTTTGTGAACGAGAAATATTCGTTTATACAGTCATTGTTAGTATTTTGGTAGGGAGTTGCATCTTTGTTTGTTTTGTCAGCATGAGGTGAGAGGGCGGAGTTGTTTTTTAAGGGGTTTGGATTTAGGTCAAGTCTGCCGTTCGGGGCGATGAGTTCTTTGAAGTGTTCTGTGTTTAAATTATATTTGGGTGTTTGCACTTTTAAACGTTTTTGTGTGTTTGGAAAATTTTTGTTATTATTGGTTGCGTATCGGTTCTTACCCGACGACCGAACGGGCCCTCGCGACAGAGAACCATGACGAGTGGCTCGCGCTATCGTCACTCGTCACAATATAAAATACTATTAAAAAAAAAACACTTTAAAACCCTAAATCAGTTTTTATCTAAAGTTTTTTCTTCTTTGTAGTAACACTTACAACACCCTTTAGAAGTTAAAAAATGTTTTGAAATTAACATTTAACGCGTATTTTATTTGCTGTTTAACAAAACATATTTTTATAAAAAACGTAACAAAAAATTTATTAGTTACAGAAATAAAGATAATTTTGTCGTTTTTCGATTAATGTTACTCACAATCTCCTCTTCTAAGTTTTCAAAAAGTTTTTCTTCATAATAAGACAATTCTGTTCAATCACATTAAATTTTTCATCAACTGATATAGAAAATTTTGGATAGTATCGATTAAAAATATAAGAAACTATCTTTTTCTGCTTTTCTTTGAAATTTCTAAAAACATTTTCTTCCAAAAATATGGTTAGTTCAACATTACATTACTTTACAAGTATTACATTTCTAAAAGTTAATTCGTGAAAGATTTTTATATTTGTATAGCATAATGCTATTATTATTTTCTCTCACCACGATTTTTTTCAACATATTGATTGATTATTTTTAAAGATACAAGCAATCAAATATTTTGCACAAAAATATATAATACTTAATAAATCGATAGAATTAGATATTTCAAGCTGAAAAACAATGGGGATGGAGACTACCAAAAGACTATTTTTTTCAAAATTTTACGTGGATTAAATGATTTTTATTCCTGAAAACGTTCGACATAGAAAGCCAAATTTTTTCACTTTTTTATTATTAAATGCAAACTAGTCGATATAATTACTTGAAATTTTTACAGCGTATGACCATCAAAATGTTCCTTCATCGTGATTTTTTCAGTATATTTGACCAAATAATATTAAAAAATAACATTATTTTAAAAATTCGCTGTTTTTTAAATAACAAGAAAACTAATAGAGGTAATTTGTCAATCAAAAATCGAACGGATAGATTTTTTATTCTGTACAAAGTCTATTTGTTTCAATTTAAAAAATCAATAATATTATCAAAATTTTTGAAACATTAGTTTTTCAAATAGCGAAGATTGTCATTAAAAGAAAAACTATTTGGGGGATAGACAACCAAATTCTTTTCCCGAATTTGGAAAATAAAAAGTAAACTACACGCTCAAGCTGAGCGATATCGATCGAGTAGTTTCGAAAATACGGCGGTATACGTACATACACACTCACACATACACACGAATCCAAAAAGACATTTTCTAAAAACACGCGATTTCGACTCCTCATATGTTAAAACATACTTCTAACATGTCCTTAGCGAGTCGCAAAATTTAGTATTAAAAAACATTAACAAAAATTAAAAGTTTTGTTATTAGAGAAATACCACAAAAACCTGCGGGTGCTTAAATAGTAGTTTTTGCACTGAAAAAAATTTATACATTTTTGGTACAAAATTGTATAAAATTATTTTTACACCAATTCAAACTTGAAAAAACAATTTAAATTTATATTATACTTCTTCTTTATAAATAGTTCGTATCAAATTTCTTTATATCTTCATGCTCGATTGGTAATAGTGATTTTGTAGGTTTGGATTGGACCAAAAATAAATTAAGTTTAATCGATAAATTTTTCCCATTAATTTCAAGGCATTAAAAAACAATATGTACAAAATTCTTGTTAGCAAAGATATTAAAAGTAAAGTATGCAAGCAAAATGGATGTGCTTACGCATATAGATAACCAAAAGTTAAAATTTTAATGTAAAAATACTTGAAATTAACGAAGGTACTACGTCACTTAATTATCAACATAAACTGCTACATAGCGGGTCAGCAATTTCACGTGTTAAATAATTTTGAGAAAATGTATATATCTTAAAAAGCTTTGTATAAAATACCAAGTATTTGTATTGTTCTATTAATCAAATTGCAAATTTATAATAACTAAAACATTCACTTTTATAATTTTTAAATCTAGAATTTTTAGATTGATCTTAACGGTTCCATTCTAATTTCAGTATATTCTATTGTAATAACTACTTTTTTCTAAACTTTAGATTGCAAAAACTTCCTTCTACACTTTTTAATCATAATGTACACAAAAAATATTTACGGTTCCATTCTGATTTCAGTACTTTTTATTAAACTAACTTATGTCAAAATTTTGCATCTTCAAAGAAAAGCTTTGTAATAGTAAAATTTTTTGATTCGCTAAAAAGATGTCAGAAGTATTTATAATTCAATTTAAAGTACTTTGTTCGCAAAACCCATTAAAAATTTTATTTATAAATAGATAGCGAACGTTACTATTTTTAAAAATATCAGAAGTATGTTTTAACATCTCAGAAGTCGAAAACAAGTGTTTTTTTAAAGTGTCTGTATGGATGTGTGCGTGTGTGTATACTCGTTTAATATTGCTCAGCTTGTATCTGTAGTTTGCTTTTTATTTTCCGAATTCGCGGAAAGAATGTGGTTATTTATTTCCCAGTTTTCGTTTTAATCGCAATCTTCGCTATTTGAAAATTTAATTTTTCAAAATTTTGATAATACCATTGATTTTTTTAATGAAACCAAATGTACATTATAGAGAATAAAAATATTCATCCTCTGGATTTTGGACTGTCGAATTATCTCTATTAGCTTTTTTGTTTTTTAGAAAACTGATTTTTTTCAAATATTTTATATTTCGGAAATTAATTGGTCAAACGTGCTGAAAAAATTTACGATGAAAGAACATTTTAATAATCATAAACTGTAAAAATTATAAGTAATTATATAGTTAAAAAAGTGAAAAAATTGGGTTTTTTTATGTCGAACGTTTTAGGGAATAAAAGCATTGAATCTTCTTGAAATTTTGGGAAAGAATAGTCTTTTCGGTATTTTCAATCGCTATTGTTTTTTATCTAAAAATATCTAATATTATATAAGTTACTAAGTATTATATATTTTTGAATAAAATGTTTGATAGCCCATATCTCTGAAATAATTGACCAAATATTTTGAAAAAAATCGTAAAAAAGTAAATATAATAATAACATTATGTTGTAAAAACTTCTTGAGAAAAGATCATAATCTAAAATGTAATTTTATTAAAATTTTGTTTATTATAGAGTAATATAGGTAATGTTAAACTAACCTAATTTTTGGAAGAAAATGTTTTTAGAAAATTCAAAGGAGAGCAAAAAACATCCGAAATTGTATTTTTAATTGGTAACATCCGTAATTTTTTATACCAGTTAATGAAAAATTGAATCTGATTAAACATAATTTTATATAGTACTTAAACAAACATATAAAAGTCGAAAAAGAAAAAGAATGTTTTAATAAACATAGTATGTACAAATTAAATGTATCTTTTTAAAATGAGACGTAAATTTGATGATACGGTCAAGCTCTCCTTACAGTCTGATGGTAGTGGATACAATTTGTGTTTTTATATTACACATAATTTACTTTATAAACATCCCAATTAAATACGTATGTTTCTAATATATATATATTACTTTATTCTGAATTCAGCAAGTTCATTTTTTTTGTACATTTCAGATTGATTTTTTGGGCTATAAGCTGAGAGCAAGTCTAATGAGTTTAATAACCTAATTTACTTCTCGTCCGTATTGCAAAAATTAAGAGTAAAATTATAGAAATATTACTATGCGTAATTAGAACGAGAGTTGCAAAAGAGTCAGTACCGATAGCCCATCTTAACGGGCTAAAAATTTTGAGCCGTAACACGATTTTACAACTCAGTTAGAACCAGAGTTATAAAAGAATCAGGCCAGCTAAAGTATTAAGCTAGCGAGACCTGGTGTTTAATTGATTGGTAGTAGCTATAAATTATTGGAATTGGTAATAAATTAGCTAAAAAGTAGCTAAAAATTAATAATGTACCCCATTTCAATCGATTTAGTGAAATGGTACGAGGATTAGCGGTAGCGGTCAATCAAACCTAAATTTATTATTATATTTTTTAGAAATTAGTAATATTAGTCTATAATTTTGAGCAAAATTTTGATCATTACTTTTGCGTATGGGTATAATTTCGGCATTTTTTAGAGCATTTGGCCATATTGTAGTTTCTATATATAAGTTGATGATATGTACTATAGGTTTTATTATGAAACTTGAAAGTATCGTAATGGTTTTTGGGCGTATTGTCTAAATAGATTTAATTATATTTTACAGCTAATGAAATTTCGGAGGTCTTAACATTGTCTATTTCTTTAAAGACTATATTACTGCGAATCAAGATCACGATCCCCCCTCCCAGTCTATTTTTTCTATCTGCGAATAGTTATGAATCTGGGAAATTAAAATTACTTATATTAAAAATTTAGAAAAATTCGTCCATTTTCGACTCGGTATTGGTATTAGTAGCAGTAGTATCTAAATTATGCATGTTAACATCTGCTTTTAAGTTAAGATCATGTTTATTTATTATATTTTTATGTTTTTTTGAGTTTAGTTAATTTAAATTTTATAGTAGATTCATTAATTAAAGGATAATCCAATTGTCGATATCAATTATTACATTTGGAATGTTTTTAATTATTTTTAGAGCGTTAGTGTAATTTTTAGGATCTTATAGACTTCTTTTAAAAAAGTATGAAACTTCTGAAGATCAGAAAGGAATAGTTTCTCTATTATTCTCTAACGGTTCAAATACTACGGTAATAGGGACTTCTGGTTAGGATCCGGGACGAAGAACGCGTGCGCTCAGCAAACAGGGCACAAATTTGTGTAATACAAAGGCAGAAAAAAGGAATAAATTAGAATAGTGGATAAAAGTTAGATAAGCAGAAAAGGTTATAGTGAAAGTGTTATCTTAGTCAGGAAAGGAAGATAAAGTAGTAAAAACGAAACATAAGAGCAAGTAAAGTTTTCGAGGTTAGAGTAACCAACATCGGCATGGCAGATGAAAAAAGACAGTTAGAGAAAAAGGAAGAAAAAGAAAACACAATAACAAAAAAGCAAGAGGGCGACCAAAGAAACAGGCAGACGAGAAAAAAGAAACGGGAACAATATTAAGGTACATAAATCCAAGTAAAACGGCTTTCGAAATAAAATTCGTGATAGGAAATCAGAAAACGTTAAGATCACCGGAGAGAGTAAAGGAGAGAGA
>JANSJX010000932.1:0-14121 GCA_026168455.1 Theocolax elegans | reverse complement strand
GTAATTATAAAATTGCAAACATGAAATATTGTTTTTCTTATATTTGCATTTCATATTAGGCATCCATCCATATCCTCCATTTGGATAAATAAGTGGGTATGTCATTGGATCAGTGTGTTTACTTATTAAAGGAATACTAATTGGATTGTCATATTTTGAATATATAACTATATCCCGCTCTGAAGTAGGCAGTCCATTTTTTCCTACAAATACCATTGCAACTTCATTACAAGTAGCTTCATATATATATTTTTATCTAATTTTTCTTCTAATATTCTAATTTTTCTTTTTCTACCTCATACATCATTTTATAAGCTTTAGCATAAGGATTAACATTTCTAATTAAGCTATCTAATTTACTTGACAATTCTAATTTTGTATCTAAATTATTTTTAAAACTTTTTCTTTCAGCTGCAGCTAATTCATTATCTAGAACATACAATTGCTAAAGCTTGCAAAAGCTAACGCATTATTATATAGCCGAATATTTTTGCGAAAATTAATACTATCTTCCGATTCCTGTAGCTAATGCTTTAATTCTTCCGGATAGGGAGGCATTTCGGTAAGTCTACGTTTCCTTTGTGACAACAATTAGAAAATTCTTTACCTAGTGTATATTCAAAAACAAAATGTTTAGTATTACAATGTTTACAAGTTTCAGACATATAACCTAAATTGTTTTCAATAATTATTTTTTCATCAAAATCTACATTTGCTATTCGACCTATTATTTTGGATTTACTTACTAATTTACATTTTGTTCATTTTAATTAAAATACGTTTATTTAATTTTATAATTTATACCTTTTTTGGTATTAATTGGTTTATCATATACGTTAAAAAATTTTCCTTCATCAATTTTAATTTTTTAAGCAATATGATTGGTATTTCCATGTCTTTGTCATTTTATACATATGCGTCTTTTAAATTTTTTGTAAATGGTCAGATTTTGTGCATATTTCATATTGAATTGAAGAGGATTACACGTCGAATATGTGAGTATTCAGTACAAATTGACTCGGCCAATGCGATTCGGTCCTCATATTTAATTTTGGTTCCAAAATCTGCTCAATTTTATTAATAATTTCATTCTGATTCTATGCTAATTTTAAACAGATTTCCTACAAATTTCGTAAAAATTTCATGTCGTACCTGTGAGTACATTGTACAGATTCTATACGGATTTTATGCTTCCGGTTTATATATAAAATATTGCTACTAAAACTTGCCTAATTTTAGTACTGATTTTGTACAGTATCTGTGCAGATTTTGTGCATATTTCATATTGAATTGAAGAGGATTACGCGTCGAATCTGTAAGTATTCAGTACAAATTTCATGTGGATTTCATTCTGCAATTTGGTTCACATATTCAATTTTGGTGCCAATATCTGCTCAATTTCAATAATAATTTCGTTCTGATTCTATGCTAACTTTACACAGATTTCCTACAAATTTCGTAAAAATTTCATGTCGTACCTGTAAGTAAATTGTACGGATTCTATACGAATTTTATTCAGCCGGTACGCATTCAAAATTGTGCTGTCAAACCTTCCCTACCGATTAGTAGTGATTTCGTACTGATTTGATGCAAATTACGTACAGATTTCACACGGATACTGCACGAATTTCACACGATGTTTTTGAACAGAATCCGTACAGATTTTTGTTCTCGATTTTGCATAGATTTTGCATGGATTTTATGCGATTTACGTACGTATTGTAGGTGCAGAATCCATACAAAATCCGTACCGAATCCGCACGAACTTTTTCAACAGGGATCCACATTGGGTGTTCTGGGTGTCGTGGGCACAAAATTGTTATCTTTTTATTTCATAGTCTCCTAAATAACATTTATCTCTAGCTGGAAAGGATTATGTTTTTTTTATATCGTAATTTTTGATTAATTGTTAATTTCTCTTTTTCGTAGATTATACATTTGGCTGTTTGGGTGATAGCTGCGTAATATAGTGTTCTTTTTTTTTGCGTCGTAATTTGAGAGGTGTAATATTGACCGATCAACTTACCTGTAAGTGAAGTTCGATCACAATTATATGAAAAGACTCGTTCAAAGAGATTACATGTACTTATCCTATTTTTCATCAGAGGTCACAACTTTAGAATCAAATTTCTTTTTCACCACACGTAGACCGAAAGTACCACATTCCCTCCCGGCACCGAAAAAGGAATGTGTTATTTTCGGCCCCTACTGGTGGTGAAAAATAGTATACATCCCACGGAGGTAAAATGGTCACCCCATAGCACATGTTTGCCACCCTCGCCTTCGGCTCAGGTGCCAATTTACATGTGCTATGGACTGACCAATACTTACCTCCCTAGGTGTGTAATAACTATTCTTTTCCTTCCCTTAGCAGCGCGGCTTTCCCGCCGCTCGCCGATGCTTACTTTCTCATAATTTCGGAGCGTGTAATAGATTGCAATTAACCTTTTACGGATGGGTATTGATATTGCGATTATGTATTTTTTTTGAATATGTAAATTGTGATATAACGGATGGGACGGTCTCTTCGAAAAAGTTTCTTTATATAATTGCGATCGAACTTCACTTACAGGTAAGTTCGTTTTATCGTTCATTATAAATCATTCGCCTCGTTCTCGAGATTACATGGAAATGTTTAGAGAATCGCAATTTTTTTATTCACTTTAAACAAATTTACAACAACTTAATAAACAACATATTAGTTATAACTCTAATTATTTCTTTACCGCGTTAATAACCTATGCCGCGAACTCACTGTTCCTTGATAAGGTCTATTATAATTCTTGCGAAGGTCTGAGATTTTTCAGACCATCCTGCTGTTTTCTTAATCGTGTCAATACTCACTTTCGCCTAAGAGGACGTCGAAGCTAGCGATTTTATCGACATATAGGGGTGACCGTTTTAATTTTTATCTCGAATTAAAAAAGTTTATGAGGAATTCTCGCACAATAATATAAATAATCTGTTAACGTTTGGTGCAAATTCATTGAGTATTTACAAAAAATAGTGCGAAACTGTAATATAATGCAACATAACCTGAAAAAAGCCTGAATAAGTGACGATTTTAAATTTATCAATAACTCAAACCAGTTTTTGGGAAATTTTGGGACCAGAGCGCCATTCTATACAGTATATAAATAATTTATCAAATTTTGGTGCGAATTTATTCAGTGTTTACTAAGAATAATTATTGTGAATTACAGTTTCGCATTATTCTTCGTAAATATTCAATGAATTTGCATCAAAATTGACAAGTTGCTTGTAGTACTATATAGAATGAGGCTCTAATATCAAAATTTCCTCAAAAACTGGTTTAGTTATTGATAAAAATTAAAACCGGTAACTTCTATATATGTTGTTAAAATCGCTAGCTTCGACGTCCTCTTAGTACTTTTTATGACTTGGATGTATTGCGATTCAGTAGTAAGTATCACTTAAGTCCACCTTACATATAAAATAGCTGGAGAAAAATTAGATTCTTAGCCGTCTTTAAGTTTTCTATTTTGAAATGTGGAGTGAGTATAAATTCGTTTAAACATTTTAAATTTAATATAAATCGCCCAGTCCCATCAGGTTTGGTATAAAAAAATAAATTGATATAAACTGATTTTCACATAGCTTACAACATTCTATAGCGTCCTTAGTCTGCAGTTTTGTTATCGCTATCCTCATCTAAATTAATTCTAACTCTGAAATTCTTTGGGTCTTTTTTTTGTTTTTCTTTGTTCTACTTTTTTACTAAATTGGATTTTAAACACCTTTCACCCACTCTAAATTACGCGTATGTAAATTCTTTCCAGCTTTCTAAAAATTTTTTAAACGCCCTGCAATTTTACCTACATTAATTATCTTTGCTGACTTCCTGAATTTTTCTGGCCTTGGAACTGCGCATTCTGGGTAAACGGTTTGTTGCATGGTCCGTTCCTCAAGTTCAGTCGAGGCCTGAACCTGTTCTGAGAATAGCCCTGTTGTTGGCCCGCGTTAAGACAAAGGAAGATGTGTTGATTGGATGGCCTGTTTCTTTAAAGCGTTCGCCAACTTTTTCATGTTTTGGTTTTCCTTAATTTTTTCTCCCAATATTTCCCCAAAGATGGCCTTGACTTGTTTCGAACTTTTGAAGGTCGCTCTAGTGCTTTTATCGACACCTGCTAATATCAGTGCTCTTCTTGATTTAGTCTGGCTATGCATATATTATAAAATCAATTTACTAGCGTCGTTCAGTTTTTTCAGACAATCAACTTTGTCTATGTCTTTATGTTCTTCTATATGGAAGCTGCCAATACTGCCCCCAGTTCATTCAGAGCAGCTTCAGCAATTTTTTGCCTCACTCCATAATTGAGTCACTCGTCTTGGCATGTGCTGCAATTTTACAGCCAATTCTGGGTTTAATGTTGGAATAATAGGTTCAGACGAATTGCTATATTTTCAAGCAAATTCCTTCTGTTCTCCTTGTCTAAACCATTTTCGAACCAAATTGCCATTTCTTCCGAATGGAAGGATGAATTCTCATATTTAATTTTTTGTGTGAGTGAGAGATCGGTACCCAGGATAACTAGGATTTTCTCATCTAGTTGCTCGTCTACCAATTTCTCGACTGTCGTCTTTTGGCTTTCTGTAAACAATAAATATATTCGACTATTTTAGCATCCGGGTTCTATGCTCATCGCAAATTAAATATGAACATTTGCTAACCTCGTCCTCATCGCCATCAAATGCCTGGATACCCTCTAGGTCCAAATACTGCATCCTTAGCTGCCACAGTTTCCTTTGCTTTGCCAACGCCTTCTCGTTAATAGGGTTTCCTTTCTTTTCAACATTTTGTCTGACTCTAATATATGTGCTTCCTCTGAAGCACAACGAAATATATGAGAAGGTAAGCATCGGCGAGCGTCGGAAGAGCCGGGCTGCAAAAGGAAGAAAAATAAAAGAAATTTGACTCTAAAGTTGTGACCTCTGGCAGAAAGTATAGGATAATTACATGTAATCTCGAGAACAAGGCGAATGAAATATAATTGCTATTGCTTTAGGTATTGAATATAATTGATTAGTTATAAAGTATACATAATACATTGTTTTTGGCTATACATCCATAATCAAATTATCATAAGAAAATTTAATAAATACAACATTTGTCCTGTAATATAATGTTGATATAAAATTCCCTAGTAACTTTTATGTCAATCTATGTCGTACGCTTTTCAAATCAATACATACACCCAGGAGCATTGTTCTCGAAAACTTTAATTATATTTGTTTTCAATGTTAGTAAACAGTCATTCATCGAACATTTTCGCGAAATCCACTTTGAAATTTGGTGCCTATATTCTTAATATTTATGTACCATATATTGTAACCTTTTATTAATATTTTTTTTCAAACATAAGCAGCAAGTTAATCAGGTCGGATTGTGATTTTCTTTTTCGAACTTAGATTTTTTGGTTTAGGTATGGGTAACACCGTAGTGTTCTTCAACGTTTGAAAATACTTGCTCCGTCCAAATTATATTGCGTCCTTGCTCTTCTACATTACAAATGTAGTTCCTTCTGTCTGATAGCAGTACACATGTTTAGAGTTCCAGATAGCAAAGAAGGGCAGCCCTACCTTCTCCCACTGGCCACCTATTCTATCATATTTTCTTCGTGTGCGCGCGAAGCAACACGTGTTTTTCAAAGTTCCGTAATCGTTTACATTGATATAATAGAAAAAATAAAAGATCGCGTGTTGATAGTGAAAATCTTGAAAGGATGCTTAAAAAGCGAGGAAGTTAAATACAAAATTTGAGAAACTGTGTAAAGATAAGCAGAGAAGCAAGGATATAGTAGAAAACATGAATATCGTTTCTGATAAATTATCGGTTAATATAGTGAGAATATTTCACCAAACATACGACAAGCAGACGACTCCCCAGCATCGGATAATAAAAATCCTGTGATAATAATGCAAGTTTAAAAGAGGAATTGAGCGACAATGGTACAAGAAGCGAGTCCAAAAATGTAGACTCTCAGAATCAAGAGAAAATATAGTTAAATTATAAACAATAGTGAAATACGTACACGTAAACGTTAATGAATATTTGTGTACATGGATATAAAACAAGGTTGTGTTTATTGAGTGGTAAAATGAAAGCACCAAATGTATCTGAGCCTGTATAGTCGCAGGTCATGATAAACATTTCGGCTAATGCTTACTAACAAGAAGAGAACCAAACCTACGGGAAACGGATCTTTACCAAACTCTAGGATATTTTTTTTTAGTATGAAATATGAAGAAAGCCGGAGGTTATAGAATCTAATGCTCTTTCTTACCATAGATATAAGCAAATAACGAAAAATCGCGCCAAAAATACTCTTAACTTTGATTGGTTGTGTTACGTATGAAAAGGAGAGAAGCGAGAAATAAAAAGGTGGACTGCGGGACCTCAGCGTGCGAATCGCGCGCTCTGACCATCGAGCTACCGTCCACCTGACAGAGCATCGACGATACGACCTAGAATTTATTATACAAATTATTTTACAAGTTATAGTAGACCAAGTCGACTAGCCGGGATAATTGCGAATGGTAGCGCAGTGGTGAGGCTTCTGCCTCGCGCTCCCGGGATCGTGCCCCGTACCCCGTTACAATACATATATGCGTGGTTCTCTGAAATCGAAGATGAAAAAAATGAATATTGCTATAACTGTGGGAATGTATTTTAGAGGTGTCCAGTAGTTATCCTGAATTTTTTCAAATTTTTTCGGGGCCATAATATTAAATTACAGAGAGTCAAAGTCGACATATTAGCACTTTTTGTATTATATGCCCATTTTCATCGATTTGTAGCTCCCAGGGGATGCATTTTTCACTATAAACATAAATATGACTTTTTTTGTAAAATTTTCTGAATTTTTCATTAAAAATACTTTTAAATTCATAAATGTATGCTGTCAGACTTATAAGCCATTTAAACCTTAAATAGTGAAAATCAACAATTCTGCTCCGGACTCTGGAAACCTAATGCTGTCTAAAAGATGTCTTTATAGTCAAAAACTGCCTATAAAATTCCAGAGTGGGTCTAAACCATTAAGACCACTTATGGTCAAAATATCTACTTTTAAGGGGGTATCATACTCGATTAAAAATTCAAATTTCGCGCCACAAAATAGCAGACGAAAAAACAACTAATTTAACACGAGTTAGTTGCCCTCCGTTATGTAATTATCTATCTTTTTATAAAGTTTCAAGTTATTATAACAATATTTTGCTGAGAAAACCTTGAAAAATGCAATTTTCTTATATTTTTCAATGTTTTCTCAGCGAAATATTGTTATAATAACTTGAAACTTTATAAAATGATAGATAATTACTTAACAGAGGGCAACTAACTCCTGGTTTTGCGTAAATTTGTTTTTATTAATTACTATAAGTAAATTAGTTGTTTTTTCGTCTGCTATTTTGTGGCGTGAAATTTGAATTTTTAATTAAGTATGATATCCCCTTAAAGTCATAAATGTATGCTGTCACACTCTTGTAAGTCATTTAAACCTTAAATAGTGAAAATCAGCAATTCTGCTCCGGACTCTGGAAACCTCATGTAAAAGATGTCTTTTTATAGTCAGAAAATTGCCTATAAATTTCCAGAGTGGGTCTAAATCATTAAGATCACTTATGGTCAAAATATCTGGGAAAAGTGCCCGAAATATTAATAGAAATGTATATTTATTGTCTTATAACGATGAATCTGTTAGCATGATCATTGCAAAAAAATTTATGCACTTACCTTGAAGTGGTAGAAAAGTATCTCCACTTTTTTCAGTATCAATCTAATCTCCTGTAAGCTGCTACAAATACAAATTTTTAAACATTTACAATGCTGGATTTAATTTTTCAACCACTATAAGAATTATGATACTAATCTGACGGATTACTATAACTGTATCCATTATTTTACGTCAACTGGTAGGATCAAATTTTAAAACGCACCAAATTTTGGGTATAGGCTGGAAATGTTATCCAGAAAACAGAAAACATTTTTTAGGTACAAAATATCAACAGGCCTACAACAAGCTACAGACCATTCGAAAGGTATTGCTTCAAGCTCTTTTTTAGAATTTTGGTTAAAAAAATCGATTATGGCGTGGTCGCCATATTTTAAACATGAATATTGACTTATAGTTTATGAGTCATTGAGGTTATAATAACTTTTATATAAATTATTTTTTGCACCTAAAAATTTTTTTCTGTTTTCTGTATAACATTTCCAGTCTGTACCAAAAATTTGGTGCTTTTTAAAATTTTGATCCTACCAGTTGACGTAAAATGACCCATATATTTATATGTATATATACATACAAAATTTCTTTTTTTTAATTACACTGAGAAAAAACTGCATAGCAATATTTACTAAAAAATTTAGTAAAGTACAATATAAGTAATACAACCTGATTATTTTATTGATTTCACTATACTATAGCTGAATTACTTATAAACGTATACTTAAATCAACCAACATTTTTTGAACAATGGGTCCAGTTAATTTATTGATATTCGACTGTATTTTTTACTATAATTCGCTTAGTTAAATTACTTTTTTTTCTCTCAGTGTACTGAAGCTAATTAAAATTAACAAAAAATAATAACAGACTATTTATCTAAATATTTTGTTTTGTGTGTGTTTTATGGTTGGGAGATGATCCAAATCCAAGATGGTGCAAAAACAGCATCAAAACAAGTATTCATTTTATAAAAAACTTGTCTTATACTATGAGGCTTCATACACATGCGTCAAAAACTGGTTGGGGAGCTTCGAACGGTAAAAGGTATATATCTACGGTTTTTGATCTTTGGTGAAACGCGATTTTATATCAATTATTTGAAGTTATTAGCAATTAAAATTGCGTTAAAAGTTTTAGCTTCGAAGATAAAAGATGCACAAATTTTATTAAGAGTAGATAATAATACTGCCTTGCCATACGTAAATAAAATGGGGGCATTAAATGTAATAAATATAATAAGTTATCGAGAGAAATGTGACAATCGGCCGAGGCCAGGCGAATTATTTTATTTGCATCATATATTCCATCAAAGATGAATATAATAGTTGATAGAATTTCGAGAATAAACATTAATATTGACATAGAATGGGAATTAAACGATTATTATATTTGCAACAGGTCATAAACCTTTTCGGTACACCAGAAATCGATTTATTTACAAGATTTGAAAATAGGAAATGTGAAAAGTTTATTTCCTGGAATCCAAAAGACAAAGCTAGTTTTGTAGACGCTTTTATCGTTCAATGGTAAAAATTCTATTTTTATGCGTTTCCACCTTTTTCGTTAAGTCTCAAAACTTTGGCAAAAATAAAACGTGAGAGAGTTTATGGTATTTTAATAGTACCTTATTGGAAAAATCAACCGTGGTTCCCTTTGTTTGAAAAATTAATTATAGGCAAGCCATTAATTATCGAACCCAATGATAATTTATTGCTATCACCATACATGACACAAACGCATCCGAGACCAAAATACTTGAGTTTAATTGCATCGAAGGTATTATAGGAAAGCCTTTTTAAATAAGAATGTACCATTGACTTCAATAGATATACTTTTGTCTTAAAGCAATACGGAAGTGCCTTAAAGCAATGGGAACATTTTTGTTGCAACAATTCTCAGGATTTTTTAAATATAAAGGAAGAAAGAGTTTTAAAAATTTCTTACAATGCGATATAATGCTGGAACAAAATAGCTGAAAATCTTATGAAAGGCGTGTCAAAGCTCAGACCATCAAGACCTAAATATATGTATAAAATAAAATGTAGAAAATATTGACGTTTAAAGAAGGTTTAAAAATTCTTATTCCAGACTTATCAAAAACCTCTGATCGAGGAAAATTCCAACCGATATTGCGATTACCAAAGTTTACAAATAATCCCAGTTTATGTGTTTCATCTACGGTATTATTATACATAAATAGAACTGCTAGTTTAAGAAATAGATGGATTAAAAAATGCTTACTTAACAGTGGAATTGATGTATCAATGTTTAGTGCCCAATCTACGTGCCATACAGCAATAAAAGGCATGGATTTCGACACAATTATTAGGCGTACTGTAGGTTAGATCGAACGGTAAAAAGTATTTGCGAAGTTTCATAATAAACAAATAGTTTCCGATGCTTCTGATTTTGCTAGATGTGTATTGAATCAGAATGAAAAATATATAAAGTTTTTATTTTCTACTGTGTTAATCGTATATAATCTTGCCAGTTACTCTAAATAATTATATTTGTAATGTAGAAGAGCGAGAACGCAATGTAATTGGTCGGTCAAACGAACTTACCTGTAAGTGAAGTTCGATCGAAATTATATGAAATCCTCGCTCGAAGCCGGCTGTAATTATAACCCACTCGAAAAATGACACATTCATTTATCCCCATTCCAAAAATCAACCCGATAAGAATATAATTGTTGCATATCTTATACTATAACTCTAAATATGAGAGAATAGGTGGCCGACAGGAGGAGGTAAGGAAAATAAGAAATTGAAGAATTTTAGGCCAAAAGAAACAATAACTTTTTTCTATTGAATTTTTGTTAAAATTCTTTTAATTTCTTATTTTCTACATAACTTTGCTCCAACTTGAGCAATTTATTCTTTTTTTTCAAATTGTATCTAGTTGAATTCAACTTTATTCTGGTTTTTAGTTGAAGTGCCTATCTCTATTTGTTTCGGAGTTATATGCGATTAAAGTGGAAGTATTTTTCATTGAAATTATTACTAGATGTCGAATAACTTGCGTAAAAGAGGCCATTGATAAGTAATAACTTAGCTTTCTTCATATTTCTACATATCTACAGATCCATTTCCCGGAGTACACACACTCTTTTTGTTAGTGTTTGAAATAATCTCTAAAAACGTATCAAGGATGAAAAATACACAAAGAAGTTTTTGTATTCTTGGGAATGATTGTAATTCTGAAATCAATTGTGAAATTCAAAATGGATGATCCAAGATGGTGGCTAGTTTGTACTAAAACATATATTTTTGACTGATTATGCTTGAAATAATCGATTAATGTAAATTTATATTTTATATTTTCAAATCCAAAAAAAAATGAAGAATAAAATAAATATTAAACAATAGTAGCTATTTCATATCCGCCATTATTTTAATTTGAATTTGACAGAATTGTATTCAGAGTACCTAATAACTCTAAGAAATAAAGTTCGTTCTTCTGCAAGTGTACTTTTAAAAAATCAAATGAAAAAATTATTAAAAAAACATTATATAGGGGAGAGGCGGCTATGCGTGGCATGGCGGGTCAACTTGACACCTCAAATATTTATTTGAATTTTACATGTTTCAGTGCAGACACTTAAGGAATTTTAAAATATTACATTATTCTATTTTCCTCTTGAAAAAAAATGTTAAAAACATTATTCTAAATAAATTAATACGCATTTGAAATTATTGATTGAAAAGTGATGCAAGTTTCATTTTATATACAAATAATATATATAAAAAACTTAATAATTTTTAAAAAAGAACATAATTATCTTGTAGTTTTTAATAGAGACTTTCTTGCCTGACTGTGTTTTTTGTTTAAAACATTAATTTAAACGAATATTAATTGCTTAAGAAGTAATAATTGGGGGGGCATGCGTGGCACCCCTGCGGGGCATGCGTAGCACACGGCACTATAATTTCACAAACTAATATATCGATCAGCTGATGAGTTTATAACCTTTCAGATCATAAAAATGTAGTATAGTAATAGGTAGATATCCTGCAGTATTTAAGTAATTTAATTGTTTAAATATATAGTGCTTAAGATACGTATTCAATGGTGCGGAATTATAAAAAGAAAAACCACGTTCTTCGTTGGAATGATGGGCAATTACATTTAAAAATAATATACTTGATCAAAATCATTTTAATAATGTGAATAATGAAATTAAAATTCCAATTTCATATATTGAACAGGCTAAGCCTCTGTTGAATTTATTGGTAACTAATATAAATTATTATTTGTAAATTAAAAAGTTTTATTTGTACGCTATTATTTCATTATCTTTTTTAACAGAGTTCTTGTTTAGCTTTAACTCCCACTAGTCAATCTACATCTTTTCAAGAATTTTTAACTTATCAGCATTAAGCTGAAGCAACTACTTTCCCCATTCAGGAACCCTTTCATACTCAATTAATTGATGGTGCATCGTTAACATTAAAAGATAATCTGACAAGCAATTCAGTAGAGAAGATTAGTGGTCAAGATGTTGCGACTAAAAAAGTTTCAAAGAAAGGCAAAGCTGCAATTATCACAAGTACAAAGTATAAAGAAACTCTATTAGATCAAAAATTGAAAAACCTAGAGAAAAAAACCCAATGATAAAAATCTAAGCCAAAAATAATAACTAATAAAATTTTGAATAAGAGAATTAAAGTGGAAAATAATAGAAGACCATTAAGATCTGTAAATTATGAGAATGCTACAAACGTAGATGAGTCTTTACTTGGCCAAGTTTTAGAAATTCCTGTTATTGACCGCGTTCCTTCAGAAAATTATAATGTAATTTTACAAGTCGATAACATAGCAGCTGAATCTTCTATTAATAATATATATCCTATATACCAAGTCCCTTTTCCTGAAAATGTGCATTATTATTAAATGTATTTATGAATTGTATTCTAATATAATTATAAAACGTCAAATGTGATTTGTAAGACTGATTAAATTAACTAAATGATATAATAAAGTGTTAAATTTAAAGTTAAAAATTTTATCTGTCTTATCATTAATTAGAATGAAAAAATTAAATGCCTACATTTACTAAATTTATTTTAAATTACATTTAAAATATAATACCTCTTATTTTATTGCATTCATTAAAAATACAGAAGTTGAGTGTGCTATTCATGCCCCACCGCACTGACATCCATGCCCCCTAGCGGGGCATGAGTAGTCATTTCACACGCTTGTCTTTACAATTTTATAACTAATTTTAAATATAAAAATAGTAATTTTTAAAAATGTAATTATAAATTTAAGAATCTTTTTAACTATTTTCATTTTTTTAAAGTGAAGAATGATTTAAATTATTATTGTAATATAGTTTTAAACTTAAGGTGCCACGCATAGCCGCCTCTCCCCTATACCCCGTTAGTTCTGCTTGATTACTAAAAAAAATATGGCGTTTTGAGGCCTCGAAACGTTATCCCAGTCCTCTAAATTGTTATTATTGATTGTTAAGGTCATTCCCTAGTGGAAATGGAAACGATTTTTAAAGTAGAAACAAGGTATTTCCTAAAGATCGATAGAAAATGGCTAGTTATGCCTAAAACATGCCTATTTCTAACTTCAAACCATTTATAATCGCCACATTTCTACTAGGTTGATATTCGTTCTATATTAGTCTGTTTGATTAACATCTTTAGTGTATAAAGAGGTTTTTTTACTATAAAATTTCATATTCATTTCAAATAAGATTTGATATAGTCATTACTTTTTTTGTTTTATACCTTTAAATGTGTTAACCCTCTTTCGGTTACTAGACCCTTACTAGTATATACGGTTGTATAAACAAAAACAAGAGTACTAGTACGACGTTTCAGCGAGAACCGCAAAAAAATTTAATTTGCGTTCCACGTGTAAAATGTTACGCATATCTCATAAAAGCTCAAAACGACAGTCATATATAGGTATTCATATAAACTAAAGGCATTATAGATTGAAATATAACCTTACCTTTTACCCTTTCTCCGATGCATCATCGTTCTTTGTTTCGTAATAATCATTTAAGAATCTTACGAATAAAAGACTGCGCGTGTATTTTAATTACCATTAAAATCGGGAAGAAAGTGTAAACGCACCGATGTACGTTACAGCGCTATATATACATACATTTGCATGATAAAATTAGTGTAAGAACCGTAAATAATAATTTGATTTAACTGCCGGTAAAAAAATACGATATTCGTCCGAAATAGCTCTCGTAAAATGTGCCATATCCGTTGGAAGCGTGACTTCTCGATTATCGGCGAGTACGAGATTCGGCATTACGTTATCACCGGTGAGCCGGTGACTGCAGTTAGAAAGGCCATCCAACTTACCAGATCGAGTGATCTTATTCTTACTGAAAGCGCCT
>JANSJX010000931.1:0-14124 GCA_026168455.1 Theocolax elegans | reverse complement strand
TCAAACAGGCCAGGGAACGAAACTGAAAATTGAAAATGTCGACGTTTGGCCGTTTATATGGTATTTGACAAATAAATGCATTTGAATTTGATGAACAGGCCAGGAACGAAACTGAAAATATGAAAAAGTCACTTTGGCCGTTTATGTGTATTTGGACACATTCAATGCTTTGAATCTGATCACAACAGGCCGGGGAACGAAACTGAAAATATTGAAAATATCGATGTTTTTACCGTGTAGTGTGTTCTTAACGCTTAAAAATGCATTGAATGAAATTGCCCGGCCGGGATCAAAAATGAAAAATTGAAAACATAGCGTTTTGGTCGGATTATGTGTATTTTCAACATATAAATGCATTTGAAATGATCAACCCGGCCGGTCGAACGAAAACTGAAAATATGAAAACGTCGACGTTTTGGCGGTTTATATTTTCACAATATAAAGCATTTGAATTATCTAACCCGGCCGGGGAACGAAACTGAAAATATTAAAAAATCGACGTTTTGACCGTCTATTTGTGTATTTTACACTAAAATGCTTGAATTGACTACCCGGCCGGGGAACGAAACTGAAAATATTGAAAATTCGACGTTTGTCTCCAGGAGATCGACGACTCGACGTCTAGCCGTTAGCGATGAGTATACACACGGATGACCATTACGAGCTGGGGTATTGTCTTCCATTGACGAGAACGGAGCTAAACGTTCGCTTTGATTGACTCTACATCGAGCAAATATACGCACCAGATTATTTTATTTTATTTTTTTATTAGTTTTTACGTCAGTTTCTTTTTCCGACGACACGTTGTTATCCGTCGCAAATTTTTTAGTGTAAGCTATATCGATTACACTAGCTTTTTTCTCTTTTTTTTTCCTCATACGGAAAAAAGAACGTTCGTTATCTATTCGTGCATATATATATGGGTGGTTCTCTGTGACATCGAAGATGAAAAAAATAAATATTGCTATAACTGTGGGAATATGTTTTAGAGGTATCCAGTAGTTCTCCTGAATTTTTGCAGATTTTTTCTGGGCCATTATTTTAAGTTACGGAGAGTCAAAGTTGACATTTTAGCACTTTTTTGCATTATATGCCCATTTTCATGAATTTTTAGCTCCCAGGGGATGCATTTTTCACTAAAAACATAAGAATGACTTTTTTGTAAAATTTTCCAAACTTTTCATTAAAAATACTTTTAAAGACATAAATGTATGCTCTCACACTCTTGTAAGCCATTTAAACCTTAAATAGTGAAAATCAGCAATTCTGCTCCGGACTCTGGTAACCTATACTGTCTAAAAGATGTCTTTTTATAGTCAGAAACTGCCTAAAAATTTCCAGAGTGGGTCTAAATCATTAAGATCACTTATGGTCAAAATATCCGGAAAAGTGCCCGAAATATTAATAGAAATGTACATTTGTTGCCTTATAACGATGAATCTAGTAGCATGATCATTGCAAAAAAATTATGCACTTACCTTGGAGTGGTAGAAAAGTATCTCACTTGTTTCAGTATCCATCTAATCCCCTGTAAGCTGCTAAAAATACAAATATATTATACAAATGTAAAAAATTATTTTTTAAACATTTATAATGCTGAATTTTTAGTTTTACATTCCTTACAAGAATTATAATACTAATCTGAAGGATTACTATAAATATATAAACATCATTATTACAATAACTGAATATACTTATTTAATACAAAGATATATAAATAAATCGGATATATAATTATAATGAATAATATGATAACGTGACAGTGACAAGTTTGTGAAATCTAAACAATGTATTGCTGAATAATAATAATAATGATGTTTATATATTTATAGTAATCCTTCAGATTAGTATTATAATTCTTGTAAGGGATGTAAAACTAAAAATCCAGCATTATAAATGTTTAAAAAATAAATTTTTATAATTTTATAATAATATTTGTATTTTTAGCAGCTTACAGGGATTAGATGGATACTGAAACAAGTGGAGATACTTTTCTACCATTCCAAGGTAGGTGCACAAATTTTTTTGCAATGACCATGCTACTAGATTCATCGTTATAAGGCAACAAATATACATTTCTATTAATATTTCGGGCACTTTTCCCGGATATTTGACCATAAGTGATCTTAATGATTTAGACCCACTCTGGAAATTTTTAGGCAGTTTCTGACTATAAAAAGACATCTTTTAGACAGTATTAGGTTACCAGAGTCCGGAGCAGAATTGCTGATTTTCACTATTTAAGGTTTTAATGGCTTACAAGAGTGTAAGAGCATACATTTATGTCTTTAAAAGTATTTTTAATGAAAAGTTCGGAAAATTTTACAAAAAAAAGTCATACTTATGTTTTTAGTGAAAAATGCATCCCCTGGGAGCTAAAAATTCATGAAAATGGGCATATAATGCAAAAAAGTGCTAAAATGTCAACTTGACTCTCTGTAACTTAAAATAATGGTCCCGAAAAATCTGAAAAAATTCAGGAGAACTACTGGATACCTCTAAACATATTCCCACAGTTATAGCAATATTTATTTTTTTCATCTTCGATGTCACAGAGAACCACCCATATATATATACATATATATATATATATATACCTCTCGAGTTGTACGGAAAAACGTTGGGAAATTGCGTTGAAGAACGACTTGACTTGGTTTCAGAATCTACAGGCAACAAAGAGAATGTGATAAAAAGGAAAAGAGAGCGAAACATCGAATAGCATCTTAGCGCTATCCTCTTAACCTAGCTACATATACACTAGCCTGCACCTTTTAATCTGCAATTCAAATTTGACGTGCGGCCTCGCGATACGTATATACGTATATACGTATATATGTATGTATGTATAAAAAGTCGATCTATGCGGGCCCTCAAAATCATTGGCATTAAAACAAGCTGCATCCCTAATTTCTTTACTTAGGGTGGTATATATACATATACCTCCATCTTTCTCTCGAAAACGTCGCCCAACCTAAATATTCATGCCATGTTCGGTAAGTAAAGCGAAGAGAGACAACTATTCGACCCAACTCGAAATATTCCAAGGCACGCGCACCTTTTACTACACGGAGAGAGCCTGCTTGACGATCCAACTTTTTCTGCGTCGAAAAAGAAGAATAAATACAATGTGTGCGTGTATATATATATATGTGTGTGTGTGTATGTATTCAGGATGAATTCGTAGGGTGAGAGACGAAAAGAAGGACGCGGTTTATCTTGAATGAACATGATTTAAATAAGACATTTACGTTGTTTACCTTTCAGGAAATGGATAACGACTGATAAATACTTGCAGTTATATATACATATAGAGACGTGTAGAAGTTTCGCCCCAAAATATTTTTTATTGATATAAATATATTATTCAAAAACGGCAACAACTAAATCTAATGTATATATAAATGTATATATAAACTTATATATTTCAACAACGAATAAATATTGAACAAGCAGTAGTAATTCGTATGTGCAAAAGTTTCGAGTCAGGTCCCTTAGAATTATATATGCATATAAGTAGTTGTACTTGTTTCCAATTACCAAATGAATTCGAGTATCATTGAAAGTACAAGTATATGTGTACTTTTGCGTTAGTATGCGTTTTACAGTGTCAAGTACACGCGTACAATTATACGGGGAATCAAACAACTTGGAGATATAGAGTAAACGATTGTTAACCATATATATACTCAAACTTATTTTACACCAAACTTATTTTCAACACATATACGAATTATGAAAAGCGATTTTTTTTAATTTAATATTCATTATTTATATAAATATTTCAATAATATTTTTAAACGCCTGTATTTAATTGAGCCTCAATTAGACTCGTTCTTTTTTTTTAATACTCTTAGTTATATATTTTAATAAAATATCATATCTCGAAACTTTTAAACGCTATTTTGTATAATATAATCCTATACATTTTAAGCAATCGCAAGTATAAACTAAATGTTGGAATATACAAGTAAAATAATGTAAATAAATGTACTTTACAAAAATCACTCGACTATAGCTTGAATGTTTGTTTCGGCAAAGGTGACAAAAAGTAGGGTTTTATAGAGCACTGCCTGTGAGTGCATTGGCGTACTCGGCGGACGATCTAACTGACCATTTTTATAACTAGCTTATTATCTATATACCGTAAGGTACCCAATTGTTGATCATGAACCAATTTCTGATCAGTGTATTATTTCAATAAAATAATAAGATTTACATAATCTAAACGTTGCTACGCACCATTAGAAGGTTATACAATCAATAATTGGTTAGTAGACTTAAATAGAAAGTGGTATATGTACCGAAATTTACTGATCATAATTGGTACTTCCCGCTTTTTTTTCTTAGATTGTTGCTTACTTTAAAAATGGCAGCTATTTTGTTTTTCTGAGATGGCTAAAAGGAAGTTTAATACTTATACTTTCTGCATGCGTCAAAATATACAATTATTAGCTTTTTAACATTAAATTATTCTATGAACGTACAGATTTGCCTTAATGATCAACAATTGGGTAGTGACGGTATGTGTGCTGTAACCATCCTTTTACTATTATAATTGACTGCGTTAAACGGTATCCTACGCTATTGTAGTGAGAGCGACGCTTTTGAACGGATTCGCGAGCCGTGTACTTGTATCATGAGATACTAAACGCTCTCTTGCTCATCGACCACCGTACGACAAACACCTCAACGAGTCGACAACACCTTTGGCCATCGAGATACGACGCTAGCGCAGACGAACTGGTGATGAGCAAGGAGCCGTCCGATCTCAAGCTAATTATGGATAAGTTAAACATATGTACCATATTGTAAATATTGAATAAAAAGCATAATATTTAAATTATATTATTAAGTTATATTGGCGCCCAACTATAAGGGCTTAATTTGTTACAAATTTGGTGACAAATTAAGAATCTAAATATTAAATATTATGTTTTTTCTTTAATAGCGCTATAGTGCGATTAGTATTAGGAACGCGAAAAGTAATTTCCTTTCAAACTGACATTTATTTATACAATAATTAAGTTAAACGCATATATATTATTGTTGTATGGGAGAACAGAGCGAAAAGATTTTCATTACTCGCTCAGGTAGGCGAGCACGTCAATTATATTTTGATCATAATCGAATTTTGCATAGATCTGTGAAAACAAGTAAAAACAAAATGGCGTATATCGCGCGAGACGATCAACCGTTAAATAACGAAATTGGAAGGCAGCGTCAGGAGCTTATTGACGAGGCAGAGCGTCTACGAGTGCTTCGCGAAGAGCTTGAGCAAATGCGGATTGATCTCCAAGTTCAGCAACGAGAAATTGAACAGCAACGGAACGAGTTAAATCAACGTCAAACGGGAGGCCTGATCAACAAATAGAAAATCAAAACATTATAACGAAAGACCACACCGTCAAAATGCTGAACCGGAGGTGAATCCTGGTGCCGTACGAGTCGTCGATGTGGGTGGTATTTTAAATCAATTTAATAATTCAATTCAGATAGATATCAAACTGCCGCGGTTCTATAATGAGACCTTGAAAAATCCTCTTGAATTTCTCAACGAGTTTGATAAGTATTGCCAAATTAAAAGAAGTAATGATATATAAAACTTTAATAATACAACAGTGTTGCGAAGGAAAAGCTGCGACGTGGGTAGAACTACAGGGAGAATTCGAAAATTACGATCAATTTAGAAATACCTTTTTAGCAGAGTTTTATTCGGTACCTATTCGAACAAATATAAAAAAAATATGGTCGAGTCGTAGCTATACGATCGAGATGGTATGTCATATCAAGCATATTTTTTTCAACAGTTAAAAGAAGCGATATTTTCATTCCTAGACTCACGGCATATGAAGTAAATTATATATCGTCACTCAATTTCCACAACATGTTATGCGATCATTAGCGTCAGTCGATTTTGAAATTCAAATGCGGTCGCGCAGTCCCTTGCTATCTTAGATAGTACGAAAGAGAAAGATAGGGCGCAAAATAAACCCCAATATCATCACCACGCTGTACGAAATTTGCAGTTTAAATGGTTATAATAATACTTGGAGAGGCAGAGATTCGCGATACTCTATATCACAAAAGAGTAAACTATCATTATAATTACATCACGATAATAGAAATATATCAAACTCAAGATATTTAAGACCGCAACAAAATAATCAGTTTGCGACGCCTACAACATATATTAATATGCCCGATACGAGATATCCCCCACCACCAATACCAAACCCAAACTATTACGTGCAAACAAATCCGAATTCATGTAATATATTGCCGGTGCCGAGGCAAATCAAAACCAAAATCAAATAGAAATTTAAACTAAGAAACGACACGCGGTATAATAGCCCACCGACGTGTCGAGCGATTTATGATTTGCAAACGAGCTGTCATCCGGACTAGACACTCTTGGTACTAATCATGATACAATCATAATAAAGTAAATATAGCTAAATGTATACATTTGCAAATCGAAACAAATGGGCTTATACGTGGGCATTGCTGGATACAGGGTCACAAATAACGTGTATGTCCGAGGAATTTTATAAAAAATTACCGGTAATCAAATTAAAGAACTACCGACAAGTATATATATGTCGCGACGGCAATTGGTAAGAAAGCCACAACTATAAAAAAACAAATATATCTAGAAATTAAGATAAATAATGATAATTTTTATATCCTTTTTTAATAATACCAATCTCTCATCTGAGATATTTTTGGACACGACCTGGTTAATATATAATCATGCAATTTTGAATTATAAACGAGGAGAATTAGAAATTCGTGGTAGATCAATTCCGAGTAATTTATTATTATTTGAGAGTGATGTGTCGGATAGAGTACTTGTTCACAATGATAATGCGTTACGTATGTTCACGTAATAAAAATGAATAAATTAAAAGTCGACGTAAGTGAGTGTGATTCTCAAAATAAAACAAACTATTATACTATAAATAATACTAATAAAAACTCTACAAATAATGCGAAAAATAAAATTAGCAATATAATTACATTAAGTGATGAAATACAAGATATCGAAAAATTAGTGTTAACGGATACAATAATGAAAATAAAAAATATTACTGATTCTTCGTCCAATATAAAAATAAATAATATAAATAAATCGTATAAAATAAGTGCTTTGTGCGATAAGTCCACTTTCTAACGCGAGCGATCTAATGATAATAAATGAATCTCAGCGATCTATATTCGAAAATTTATTAACAGAATTTAATGATATATTTTCCGACGAACCAGGCTGCGCTAACGGCTACGAACATAAAATTAGACTAATAAAAAAATAAACCTGTTGTAAAAAAAGTTACCCTGTCCCATATGCATTAAGAACTTCGGTTGACAAAGCGATAGGATGATATGTTAAGAATGGGTATAATCGAACGTAGTGTTAGTTCCTACCTCAATCCATTACGAATAGTCCAAAAGAACGACGAGTACTGTACGTGTATGTCTCGACGCGAGATACCTGAACGAAATAATTGAGGACGATCAAGAGGCACCACCTCTAATTAACGAAATTATCCAAAAACATAATTCAAATAAAATTTTTTCAAAAATAGATATTTTAAATGCATACTGGCAAATTAAATTACATAAAGAATCCCGTCCACTTACAGCTTTTTCGATATAATTCGAAATTATCATTTTTGTAGAGTTCCTTTCGGACTCAAAGATGCCGGTAGTGCATTTATGCGCGCGAATCAATCTAGCACTTGGAGAAAAAGAAAACATAGTTGTTATGTCGATGACATTTAATCGGAAATAAAGACTTTGAATCACATATACATGAATTGCGATTGCTTTTTTAATGCATTATTGAAAAACAATTTCAAAATCAATTTGACAAATGCGAGTTTTTAAAAAATCTATGAAGTTTCTCGGGTTTATATTATCATACGATGGAATTCGGCCAGATCCCGACAGATTAATCACGATACAAAATTTTGAAGAACCCGCCAATAAGAAACAACTTCAGAGATTCCTCGGAGTATGTAGTTTTTACCGGCAATTTAGTATATCGCATGCTAAATTCGTCGATCCGTTTCGGGACTTGTTACGTGAGCATAGTTCTTGGAATTGGACAATTAAACACACTCAAGCTTTTAAAGAACTAAAAGAAAATTTCTTAAAATCCGTGACTTTAAACTATATAATTCCAGGTGCTACTTGAAAGTGCAAAACAGATGCTAGTGATGGGGATTGGTGGTGTATTATTTCAAATCGACAGTGAGGGCAATCAAGAGATATTAGCAAGTAGCGATAGATGCCTCACTTACGAGGAATTAAAGTGGAGCACCACTGAAAAGGAACTATTAGCGGTTATATATTGCGTAACAAAATTTCACGTATATATAATGGGTACCGTATTTGAAATCATAACAGATCACAAAAGCCTTACAGTTTTGAAATCTACAACATTCCACAATGCGCGTCTTAAAAGATGGATTTGCTCCTTCAAAAATATAATATACAATCAAAACACTGTAATGGTACAGACAATATTGTTGCTGACTTTTTAAGGTCGCAATCCTAATGGAAAATTTTATAATGAAACGAAAGAAAATTAATTATTGCAGTTATCGATAGAATAGTTAGCCCCAGCGAAAAATTATATGAAAATATATGTTTAGTTACATTAATGCGGGCTAAAAGAAAATAAATTAGTTTATGAAGATTTTAAAAATATTAGTTATTTGCAACAAAGATAAAAAAATAGCTGAAATAATGTCTCGAGTCCTTACAAAATATTGAAACCGAATATTTTCAAATATATGAAATATACTTTTCAACGCGATAAACATTATAATAATTGGCGAATTGTTGTGCCACATTGTTGCGTAAAAATTGATAACCATGACTCATGAAAAATTGGGTCATGTGGGGGTATATAAAACGCACGAATATTTAAAAATTTCTTTATATGAGAGGTATAAATCGTGATACAAAAAAAATTATAGCAGCGTGCGATATGTGTCAGCGAACAAAATATCTACCATTTCTATGGAAAATGAATATCGCATGATAAGAGCAAATACGCCTAATGAATTAATAACTGTTGACTTTTACGGACCTCTTCCGCGAAGCAAAGGTGGGGTTGAATATTTATTTGTAGTTATGGACGTCTTTTCAAAATATGTTAAACTATACCCTTTAAAGAAAGCAACAACGAACGCTTGCCTAAAGAAAATTTTTGAGTTTATATACCGGAATGCGGAAAATTTAAAACCATACTGTCGGACAATGGTACACAATTTACCGCTATAGGTGGAAAAAGCGATTTGGAAGCTCAAGACATTAAAGTTATCTATTCTAGTATTCGACATCCTGATCAAACCCAACAGAGAGGGTTATGCGTGAATTGGGCAGATATTTTCGAACCTTCTGTTCAGAAAAGCATACAAGTTGGTCCGACTACGTACAAAAAATTGAACATATCCTAAATATAACAACGCATTTAGTACGGGATTCGCCCCAAAACAACTTCATTTAATTTGCCGATTCAGGACGATATACAAAAAATTATTTCATTCCCATCGTCGACAACATTGCAAAAAAAACTATATTTTAACTTATGCTAGGGAAAATATGCAGAAAAATTTTAACAAGCGCGTAAAACAACAACACAAAATATCAAAAGTGAAATTATCGGTTGGGGATCTTGTGTTGCTTAGAGTTCGACATTTATCAAATTCGTTGGATAAAGTTACAAAAAGTTTTTTCACTTATACCAGGGCCCATATAGAATCGCGAAAGTTTTGATTAACGAAAATTCCTTTGTATTGGTGGAATTATACGATGAAACAATTGAAAAAGGCATTATAATAAAAAAAATTTAAGAAAATATATTACACCCATGCTTGATGATGACCGTAAGTAAATGATCTCGTATTGAATTATGACAGTACTTAAATTTAAGTACTCTTAGACGCTCACTCTAATAATAAATAACGAATATAAAAACAACTATATGATAACAATTAAAAAGATATGTGTAAATATTGTATAGAAAATCTTGTAAATTCACATGTATATATGTAAAATAAACCAATGTAAATAGTGCGACAATGTAAACTACTATCATGCGGCGCGTGATAAATTAACTATCTTTCGGCTACTCAATCGAATTTATGGGACTTGTAAGCTATGATAGATAAACCTATGAATAATGAAAGGCATGAATGATGAAAATATGAGTAGTATAAAAAAAAAAAAAAAAAAAAAAACAAAAAAAAACACAAAAAAAAAGTAGTAATAATAATGATAATGGCGGTAGTAATAACAATAAGAAATTAAACAAGAATCCTACCGAAATATTACACTTACATATAATGGTTTACATGCAATTTGTGTTAAGGAGATTGTTACTTCCAATAACACAAAAGGGGGATAAGTACATATGAAATCCCTAACTCGTATGAAATATAATTAACTACGTTGCTTGTAAGCAAATAGTGAAAAGTAAACTAGTCAACAACAACAAAAAAAAAAATCAGTCTAGACTAATTTACGAGTATAATTAAAACAACAAAGGCATGTATTACTATATCAGGAATCAGGCAAAGATTTAAATGAAAGAAGCAATGAATGTTTATATTATTAAAAGGATTCGGTAGTGTAATTCTATAACAATCAAGTTATGCCAGTGTAGGTGTAAATCTTATACATATATTTTATTATTCATGTTTCAATCATATTAAGACTATAACTTTAGAACTGCATGAATCGGTCTTATGAGTTGTGAGTTGCCTAAAGAATAGTTATATAAATTTGTTTAAAACAAAATCCGAAACATACGATAATGATGAAGTTTATATTGTATTCTTAAAATCATACAACATAAAAGGGGGATAAGATGTAACCATCCTTTTACTTATTATAATTGACTGCGTTAAACGGTATCCTACGCTATTGTAGTGAGAGCGACGCTTTTGAACGGATTCGCGAGCCGTGTACTTGTATCATGAGATACTAAACGCTCCTTGCTCATCGACCACCGTACGACAAACACCTCAACGAGTCGACAACACCTTTGGCCATCGAGATACGACGCTAGCGCAGACGAACTGGTGATTGAGCAAGGAGCCGTCCGATCTCAAGCTAATTATGGATAAGTTAAACATATGTACCATATTGTAAATATTGAATAAAAAGCATAATATATTTAAATTATATTATTAAGTTAAGTGCAGTATGAGCATAATGCGTAGTATTTTGGGATGCTTTCTTAGTTTCAGGCATCGTTCTTAGTTTAGTCTCGAACCGCTTCTCGTACAGTAAAGACCTAGTCCTTTCTCGTGACATTATGATAAAGTGTCTGAGTTTGTTTATAAAATATTGTCATCTTTTATTATTCCAATCCCCATATGTGTAAAAAACCAACACTAAACACATTTTAATGAACCATTTATACAATTAATTATATTGAGCTTCTGAGAAATTTTAGATATTACAAATTATCTACGCACGTTGAAATCTATTTTACATATAACAATAATTCATGCATAAGATCTCTGCATTTATTATTTTTTGTACAATATGCGTATAAAATTCGACTTACGCGTAATGTGGATTTTAAATATCTCATTTATTTATATTCACACGAAAAATATTATTCCACGGATAAATAATAAAATATGATTTTTCAACGTATCACTCCACCGATAAAACTTGCACTCGTTGTGAAAATCAACACTTTCACATTCATACCGACAAGTACTATTTTCATCTTTTCATTTAGTATTCAAAGAAAAATAAAGTCTAATTGATCGAAGCTCGACAATAACAAAGATATATGAAATATAAAACTAAATGTTGATATAAAATGTAATACATTTACAATTATAGATCTCATATTGCAATGTATTATATTCCCCTATTACAATATTGTAATATAAGTGCGCTGGTTTTTTTGGGTATTTTTTATTTATACACTCGGTGTACATTGTTATTTTTTTACTTTTATATCAAATTAGAAAATAAGAATAAAGGTATATATAATATACGAAAGACGGAAATGATACCAGTCATATTTATATATTATATAATTTTTAGCTTCGTAAAGTTAAAATCAAACGATCGACATAATATATAACGAAAATTGTTATTTCAACCTGTACTCCTTCATTGGTATTTTAATCGTGCGGTAATTTCGACCGTCATACCCGTGATATCATTTGAAAAATTAATTATACCGAATGATTTATGCGCCATGGTATAGCTATATATACGTTTTAAAACTCTTGTAAAGCATATATATTCGGCATGATTTTTATATACGCATACGAATAAAACGTTACGTACATAGTACAAATACGTATCCATCATAATAAACTGTGCGCGTAAATATTTTCGAAAGATCGTTCAAATATGAGGAAAAAAGCCGAAGGAAATCGAGGATATGATAAATGAGCCGGTTAAAATGAAAGTGATCCGTAGTAAAAAATGAACGAAATCAAAGGATAAGAAAATCCTAACAACGATGACGAAGACGTTTCCGATCGACAAAATTTCATCGCGTCACCCGTGTTACGAGAAAGAAAAAAAATATTTATATAGAGGTGGGTGGGTCAAACATTAAGGAGCTTTGGAGCTTTACGAATAAAAAAAAAAGCGCCATGTCAGGGCCGACGGAAAGCAACCGGCTTAATTTTAGTAAATTATCGGGTAGCGATCTGCTCGGAGGCACGCGAGCTTTCGCATGTCCGAGGACGATGATCGCTGAGGGTCAGATCGACGACTTCAAAAATAAAAAAAAAATGTACTTATATATCGAGTCCAAAATTTACGGCGATTTTATCTATGCGTACTCATATACCGATTGCATTGTTTTCCCTCTTTCGTTTTTATTTTCTCTTATCGTGACGTAAGGGCGTATTTATATACATACGTAAGTCAATAGGTTGTATAAATATATCGTAGATGACGTATATATCCCTATACAGCGGTAATAAGTTTAAGTTTTTCAATTGAATGTATAGGAGAAATTTTAATATTTATATATAGGGTTTATTAATGCAAATTCGATCACGGGTGAATCACGTGATATATCTTTATTTCATTAAATGTGTTACAAGCTTTAATTAACTTATATGTTCAATAATAATCTTTTTAAAATAAAAAAAAAACGAATACTTCCTTCGATAGGTAAGGAAAATCGTGGAAATTATATCAAGGAACGAAAGTCATTTTATGTATATATCAATTTAAGGATCGGTATATGCTCGTTACCGAATCGATTCGGCTGTATAGTTACAATTGATTCTATTTTTAACGAGACGCGTGTTTCAACCGACGACTCGCGCTTCTATTTTTCCTTTCCTTCCGACAATATAAAAGCCTCTCGCTGTCTCGACGATACTTTTGACATTTCGTGGCTCGTATATTTTAACCTTATCAGACGTGATCGCCGCGTTGCAAAACAAACAAAATTCTATTATATATATAAAAAAGTGTACATAGCGTACGTTAATTTGTTGATCGTCGAAACAAAAATAAAATTTAGCTCCATCGGAATCGCGCTGTCAAAAAATGTAAAAAAAAAAAAAAGGATTCATCGAGGATGAATTAATTGCGGCTCGCGACACCGCTTTTGATATTCAAGTTAACCATAAATTATGACGCGGCTATACACCGAAGGACGTTAAATCGCAATTTCGGCAGATTTTATGCAGCGTGACATATGCCTAGTTGAATTATTTGGCTCGACAAAAGGACGCCGACGGGTATATAAATATATAGACGGCGATCCGAGATTCTCGGATTTCGATTTGATTACGAAGTTGCCATCGTCAATCGGAATAAAGGGTTAAACATTACTGGAATTTCTACGAGAGGATGATGGAGCGTTGCAGTTTATCCACGGAATTCCGATTTTCCTACATTTTGTCTATCTATCCTATACAACATTCAACAATGTCGATTTCGTTTTCAACGTTTCGACGTTTAAAAAAATTTTCAAATAAATCTTTATTCCATGTTTTACGTACTTTCTTTCCTCCTGACGAGTGTAAATTAAATTTGACCTATCATAACAATTTTGCCTTTTTTCTTTTTACACTATATGTTCATTTATAAAATTTGTATATATAAATAATTTTTTTT
>JANSJX010000930.1:0-14127 GCA_026168455.1 Theocolax elegans | reverse complement strand
CTAACTAAAAATAAGTTTTAGTTCTGAAGTTGACACACTCTTATATTTCAGTAAAAGTGATTATAATTATTAACTATAATTTTTTTTTGTTCGTAGTTTATTGAGTTGCTACTACTTATCTTAGAATATACCGGATAATAGGGAATATGGTCATAATATTGTTAATATTTATACATTGCTAGTTATTGTTTAAATCGAATTATAGTGAATTATTAATAGTGGTTTTAATATTTTAAATTATATTGATCCACAAGGAGAAGTGTACCTTTTTTTGAGTTGTGGATTCATGGTTGCTTTTTATAGAGTTTTAAGTCAGAATAAGGTGTAAACTTTGTTCCAGTAAATAAAATGTAATATGGACAAGAGACGCGAGTTATTGTTCTTTGCATTTTTGTTGCTACAAATCGTGTTCTAAGCGTATTCTTACTAAAGATTCAAAGTGAGCAGTGAAAAATGCGCAGAAGTCGATAGATCGGGATAATGGTATCTTCTTTTTCTCGAGAGTTTATTATTATTTTGATGTTTACGAAATGAAGTCGTGTTTCTTTCCTGAAAGGCAAAAATTCTATAACTATACAATACCTGTATGTAGTAATACTTTTATGAAATAATTAAAAACTAATAATTAATTATGCGAACAAATCAATTACTTGTATGATATATTAAAATACATTAGTAAGCATATTTATGTTATTCGACTTGAAATGAGCTGAAACATGGAAACTTAAGCTCATTTTAGCTATCTTAAGCTGAAAGTTAGCTCCACTGCAATAAGAACAGTGTCTCCAAGCTATCTCCGGCTAGAAATGAGCTGAAACAAGGAAACTTAAGCTCATTTTAGCTACCTTAAGCTGAAAGTTAGCTCCACTGCAATAAGAACAGTGTCTCCAAGCTGACTGCGGCTTGAAATCAGCTGAAACTAGGAAACTTAAGCTCATTTTAGCTACCTTAAGCTGAAAGATAGCTCCACTGCAATAAGAACAGTGTCTCCAAGCTGTCTGCGACTTGAAATGAGCTGAAACATGGAAACTTAAGCTCATTTTAGCTACCTCAAGCTGAAAGTTAGCTCCACTGCAATAAGAACAGTGTCTCCAACTGACTGCGCCTTGAAATGAGCTGAAACAAGCTGAAACAAGTGAATAAGACTAAAAATATTTTCCCATTTGTCTAGCAGTGGAAGCTAGGGTCCTAAGCACGTAAGATTTTTTTGACAGCATCAGGTATTAAATACCATAGATTAGAGGACAACTATAAGATACCCGTCTATGTGTTGATATTTCGGATGGACGGCAAGAAGCAAAAGTCTGGACTTTGACTGACTTGCTGTTATCATAACAATTGCAAATGACATTATTGATTTTCGGAAACGTCCCACACTAGCAGGAAACTTAAGCTCATTTTAGCTACCTTAAGCTGAAAGTTAGCTCCACTGCAATAAGAACAGTGTCTCCAAGCTGTCTGCGGCTTGAAATGAGCTGAAACAATGAAACTTAAGCTCATTATAGCTACCTTAAGCTGAAAATTAGCTCCACTGCATTAAAAACAGTGTCTCCAAGCTGTCTTCGACTTGAAATGAGCTAAAACATGGAAACTTAAGCTCCTTTTAGCTATCTTAAGCTGAATGTTAGCTCCACTGCAATAAGAACAGTGTCTCCAAGCTATCTCCGGCTAGAAATGAGCTGAAACAAGGAAACTTAAGCTCATTTAGCTACCTTAAGCTGAAAGTTAGCTCCACTGCAATAAGAACAGTGTCTCCAAGCTGACTGCGGGCTTGAAATCAGCTGAAACTAGGAAACTTAAGCTCATTTTAGCTAACTTAAGCTGAAGATAGCTCCACTGCAATAAGAAACAGTGTCTCCAAGCTGTCTGCGACTTGAAATGAGCTGAAACATGGAAACTTAAGCTCATTTTAGCTACCTCAAGCTGAAAGTTAGCTCCACTGCAATAAGAACAGTGTCTCCAAGCTGACTGCGCCTTGAAATGAGCTGAAACAAGCTGAAACAAGCTGAATAAGACTAAAAATATTTTCCCATTTGTCTAGCAGTGGAAGCTAGGGTCCTAAGCACGTAAGATTTTTTTGACAGCAATCAGGTTATAAATACCATAGATTAGAGACAACTATAAGATACCCGTCTATGTGTTGATATTTCGGATGACGGCAAGAAGCAAAAGTCTGGACTTTGACTGACTTGCTGTTATCATAACAATTGCAAATGACATTATTGATTTTCGGAAACGTTACCACACTAGCAGGAAACTTAAGCTCATTTTAGCTACCTTAAGCTGAAAGTTAGCTCCACTGCAATAAGAACAGTGTCTCCAAGCTGTCTGCGGCTTGAAATGAGCTGAAACAATGAAACTTAAGCTCATTATAGCTACCTTAAGCTGAAAATTAGCTCCACTGCATTAAAAACAGTGTCTCCAAGCTGTCTTCGACTTGAAATGAGCTGAAACATGGAAACTTAAGCTCATTTTAGCTATCTTAAGCTGAAAGTTAGCTCCA
The DNA here is from genome assembly GCA_026168455.1 of Theocolax elegans. NCBI lineage: Eukaryota > Metazoa > Arthropoda > Insecta > Hymenoptera > Cerocephalidae > Theocolax > Theocolax elegans. The sequence continues at coordinate 11,624 of JANSJX010000930.1, read as the reverse complement.
CTGCAATAAGAACAGTGTCTCCAAGCTATCTCCGGCTAGAAATGAGCTGAAACAAGGAAACTTAAGCTCATTTTAGCTACCTTAAGCTGAAAGTTAGCTCCACTGCAATAAGACAGTGTCTCCAAGCTGACTGCGGCTTGAAATCAGCTGAAACTAGGAAACTTAAGCTCATTTTAGCTACCTTAAGCTGAAAGATAGCTCCACTGCAATAAGAACAGTGTCTCCAAGCTGTCTGCGACTTGAAATGAGCTGAAACATGGAAACTTAAGCTCATTTTAGCTACCTCAAGCTGAAAGTTAGCTCCACTGCAATAAGAACAGTGTCTCCAAGCTGACTGCGCCTTGAAATGAGCTGAAACAAGCTGAAACAAGCTGAATAAGACTAAAAATATTTTCCCATTTGTCTAGCAGTGGAAGCTAGGGTCCTAAGCACGTAAGATTTTTTTGACAGCAATCAGGTTATTAAATACCATAGATTAGAGACAACTATAAGATACCCGTCTATGTGTTGATATTTCGGATGCCGGCAAGAAGCAAAGTCTGGACTTTGACTGACTTGCTGTATCATAACAATTGCAATGACATTATTGATTTTCGGAAACGTTACCACACTAGCAGGAAACTTAAGCTCATTTAGCTACCTTAAGCTGAAAGTTAGCTCCACTGCAATAAGAACAGTGTCTCCAAGCTGTCTGCGGCTTGAAATGAGCTGAAACAATGAAACTTAAGCTCATTATAGCTATTTTTTTTTTTTTTTTTTTTTTTTTGTTTTTTTTTTTTTTTTTTTTTTTTTGAACAGGGGAAATGCTTTATGCATCCCAGGAGTCCAAGACTCCGGGGTATGTGGGACTCCGCATAAATGCGGTTACCCACTAAAACCCCCTGTCTTCCCGCCAAGATGGTCAGGCTGGGGACGGCTTTATTTCCTGCTGCCGAATTAAGTTGGAAGGGCGCAGGTTGCCCCTGATTGATGGGGGGTGAGGGCCGATCATCCCACACCCACTCGCGCTGTTGGTGGAGCTCTAGATGTCATTTGGCTCCACCGGTTCCAGTTGGTATGGGAACCTTGTATCACCCTAGTCGTAATGCCCGCTAATAGGCCCATCGGGACGCCCAGACGCGAGTGAAGCTGCCGTGCAGACGCACCGCTCCATACACCCCGCCAGGAAAGGGTGCATGATACGACAGTCATCATAGAAGGTGGAACTCCCAGTAAGCTGGCTGCTTCTTCTTTTACTGGGGCGGTGTTATACTTTTCCACCTTCATCCTGTGACTGTCGTCTAGCGCAACTCCACTCACAATCTGGGCATCCACGATGTAGCCAACCCCCTCGTTGGCCACCACAAGGTCGGGCTTACGCAGCCCTTCCCGTGTCCTAAGATGGGGTTCAGTGTGAACCCTCATCCCACGCGCGCGCAGGTGATCAGCCAGGGTTTTACAGACTGCATCGTGCCGCTTAACCCTGCCTCCGTGTGTACGGAAGCAGGATTGGATGATGTGTGCGGCTAGTCTCGGTGCAGCTGCATCCAGCTCGGCACTTGATGTTCGTATGCACGAGCCTCTGGCCTCTCGTTGTACGGACTCGGGTGGGGAGACTGTTGATGCGGGTATGGTGGTATTGGATGTAATCCCTACCGGGAACACCCAGGCTACCCGCATCAATCCACCTGGTGGAAGCAGCGGATTCTATACAGTCTCGCAACTCCCTTCCATCCACAGACTCATAGAGTCGCTCAGCCCAATACGCAGCTCGATTTTCTGAGCTATAGAGCTCCCTACCATTCTGGTGGAGAACTTTATCGGTCCAGCGGATCTTTTGTTGGACCCACTCCGACTCATGCGCAGCCCTTACGGACTGAAAGGATGACTTTTGCATCCGCATGAGCCGGGAGCGCATTAGGCCGGGGATGGTAGTGAGGAAGGAAGGGATTCCGAGTCCGCCATGCCTGCAGGACGCGTGGAAGTAGGGCACGGGAGTGTCCTTGGGTAGCCGGAGCCACCTGCGTATGGCAAGCCCTTACCTGAAGATCGAGATGTCGGAGAATCTTCAGGGTACAGCGGACAAGACCAGGAGATGATAATACCTGGTCACCAGAAAGCAGCGCAAGATCTTAAGGCGCTGCTGTGGTTTTAGAGGGGCTCGCGTAATGCGTTGCAGTTCCACCTCCAGGGACGGGCTAGCTTTTCTCAAACCTACCGGGCTAAGATTTACACCTAAGTACCTCCACTCGTCAACTGGGCCCAATTGACGAATGGGGGCTCCGCCCAGTAGGGAGAACTGAGGTGAAGTAAGAATCTTTACCTTTTTAACCCGTCCAGATGGAACAATGGAGGTGGCAACGCATTTAGATGGATTAAAGGCGAGCCCCTGTTGTCCGGCTGTTTCTTCGGCTGCCTTCAACGCCGCACGCATACCAGTGGTCGATGATGAGACCAGGCAGATATCATCTGCGTATGCGACGGCGTTGACCAGGTGGCTTTGGTCCTTCAACGCGTATCCCACCGTTGGCGGGACAGCACGGAGCACCCTGTCGATGACCAGAGAGAATATAACTGTGCTCATCGGGTCACCTTGTCTCACCCCCTCTCAACAAGTATCTTCCCGGATCTCTTACCCCCTACCTCCAAGATGGTGGTGGAGCGTCGGTAGGCGGTCTCAATGTACCTAACGAGGACCTCGGGCACGCCGGCCTCGGTGAGGGCTGATGTTATGGCCTGGTGGCTAAACCGAGTCGAAGGCCTTTGCCACATCCAGGGAAACCACGTGGAGTTCACGCAGCTTGGCCCTGGCGTGGCTGATGGTCGCGGCCAAGACTGCTACGTTTTCAGCGCAGCCGTCTTCGAGACATCTCTGCCTTTCATCGACCAACTTGGCAGCCACCATGCGGCCAGCTAAGATCTTATGTAGCTGCCGCACTACAACCGAGGCGATGCTTATAGGCCTGAAGTCCGAAGGCGAGGTAGCGTTTGCCTTCTTAGGTACGAAGACCGTCCTACTCGAGAGGGTATCCTCCGGGAAGGATCCGATGTAGAGGATCATGTTGTAGAGGAGGGTTCGAACAGTGACAGGGTGCTTCCTCCAAGTGGCAGGTGTTATGCCATCGGGGCCCGCAGCTGAGTTAAGGGGAACATTAATGGCACCCACTTCCTTGACGGATATGGGTGCGGCCAGCATATGTTTTTGCCGATCTTCTGGCAGCACTGGGTGCTGTTCGACGGTGATAGAAGGACGCGTGAACACGGGTTCCCAATATTCACGCATCACCTCGAGGTCGGGTGGTTTGGCCTCATTATCCCCGTCAAGCACCTTGTGCGCAGCCTTGCTCATGTTCTTCTTGAACAAGGTCTGCATGCTGGCATATTCCCTCCGCCTGATCTTTTGGCGACTCAGCTGGGGCTTCTCCGCGACCGCGCGCCGCCTCTTACGCCGCTCCTTCGGGGCCGTCAGTGGTGGTGTTCCAACGACCTCTAACCATTCCGTGATACCGCTATTCACGTTATGGCCTCCCAGGAGATGTTCACCCAAGGGTATAAGAGGATGACTCTTGGTGGAGTCATCCCTTTGAGCGTATCAAGCATTGCCTGACGGCATTTGCGTACGCCTCCCTTGGGTCCTGGGAGGAAGGAGCGGTTTGGAGGGGTGCAAGTGCCGATGATGAAAGGTCGGCTGGGTACTCAGCCATAGATGTTGGAGTGGCAGTTGTTGGAGCGATGAAAGCGAGTTCCTCATCCGCAAGTTCGCTAAGTGCGTGGTCAACCAGTTTGCGGTAGGCTGGTGTCCCCCTGGCGTTCCTAATCCGGGCGGTGTTGCTGCCGGGGAAGAACGGTGCCAGGAAGACATTCATGTACCGGACGGGGCGACCCGCCCGGTCATGACCATTCTTGCGAACGAAGGCCTCCTCCGATGCTGCCATCCTAAGCTCCTCCAACGAGTACCCCTTGCGTACGCGGTCAACGGAGATCTCGGCATTAACCAGCTCCCGATGTTGGCGGCTCCGGTGTACGCCGAGCCCGCTCTTGGAGACGAAGGGCCGGGGGGGGGTCACACACATGGCACATAAACTGTTCCGCTGAAGCAGATGGTGTTGCTTCCGGGGCAGCAGCAGCCGATGTTGTTGGCTGTACCGTGACCGATGGTCTATCACGGTGCGTGCGCATGTGATTTGCCAGTCCTCGCTTGACTAGGGGAATAATAGGAGGCTGGCAAATGGGGCATGTAACGTTCCGAAGATGTTGTTTCGGATGTAGGGTGATCGGTTTGCGCGAGGGATGGGGGTTCAGGACCCCTCACTCCCAGGTGTTAGTAGGCCGGCGGTCCGAGGCTGCAGCCGGCGGCTGGGACGACGTCCCTGTATACTTTCGTGTCGAATGCTACTACTTCCGGTCGCCAGGGTGCAAGCCTGACGATCGGTGGGGCTGTTAACCCGTGCCTCCAACCTTTGTTTCGGGACTCAGGAAAACGAGAAAGGTGGTCGGCCACTGGATGGGCGGCATCCTTAAGCTGACAAATTAGCTCCACTGCATTAAAAACAGTGTCTCCAAGCTGTCTTCGGACTTGAAATGAGCTGAAACATGGAAACTTAAGCCATTTTAGCTATCTTAAGCTGACAGTTAGCTCACTGCAATAAGAACAGTGTCTCCAAGCTATCTCCGGCTAGAAATGAGCTGAAACAAGGAAACTTAAGCTCATTTAGCTACCTTAAGCTGAAAGTTAGCTCCACTGCAATAAGAACAGTGTCTCCAAGCTCTCTGCGGCTTGAAATGAGCTGAAACAATGAAACTTAAGCTCATTATAGCTACCTTAAGCTGAAAATTAGCTCCACTGCATTAAAAACAGTGTCTCCAAGCTGTCTTCGACTTGAAATGAGCTGAAACATGGAAACTTAAGCTCATTTTAGCTATCTTAAGCTGAAAGTTAGCTCCACTGCAATAAGAACAGTGTCTCCAAGCTATCTCCGGCTAGAAATGAGCTGAAACAAGGAAACTTAAGCTCATTTTAGCTACCTTAAGCTGAAAGTTAGCTCCACTGCAATAAGAACAGTGTCTCCAAGCTGACTGCGGCTTGAAATCAGCTGAAACTAGGAAACTTAAGCTCATTTTAGCTACCTTAAGCTGAAAGATAGCTCCACTGCAATAAGAACAGTGTCTCCAAGCTGTCTGCGACTTGAAATGAGCTGAAACATGGAAACTTAAGCTCATTTTAGCTACCTCAAGCTGAAAGTTAGCTCCACTGCAATAAGAACAGTGTCTCCAAGCTGACTGCGCCTTGAAATGAGCTGAAACAAGCTGAAACAAGCTGAATAAGACTAAAAATATTTTCCCATTTGTCTAGCAGTGGAAGCTAGGGTCCTAAGCACGTAAGATTTTTTTGACAGCAATCAGGTTATTAAATACCATAGATTAGAGACAACTATAAGATACCCGTCTATGTGTTGATATTTCGGATGACGGCAAGAAGCAAAAGTCTGGACTTTGACTGACTTGCTGTTATCATAACAATTGCAAATGACATTATTGATTTTCGGAAACGTTACCACACTAGCAGGAAACTTAAGCTCATTTTAGCTACCTTAGCTGAAAGGTTAGCTCCACTGCAATAAGAACAGTGTCTCCAAGCTGTCTGCGGCTTGAAAATGAGCTGAAACAATGGAAACTTAAGCTCATTTTAGCTACTTTAAGCTGAAAGTTAGCTCCACTGCAATAAGAACAGTGTCTCCAAGCCTGTCTGCGGCTTGAAATGAGCTGAAACAAGGAAACTTAAGCTCATTTTAGCTACCTTAAGCTGGAAGTTAGCTCCACAGCAATAAGAACAGTGTCTCCAAGCTGATCTGCGGCTTGAAATGAGCTGAAACAAGGAAACTTAAGCTCATTTTAGCTACCTTAAGCTGGAAGTTAGCTCCACAGCAATAAGAACAGTGTCTCCAAGCTATCTGCGACTTAGAAATGAGCTGAAACATGGAAACTTAAGCTCATTTTAGCTACATCAGCTGAAAGTTAGCTCCACTGCAATAAGAACAGTTTCTCCAAGCTGTCTGCGGCTTGAAATGAGCTGAAACAAGGAAACTTAAGCTCATTTTAGCTACCTTAAGCTGAAAGATAGCTCCACTGCAATAAGAACAGTGTCTCCAAGCTGACTGCGGCTTGAAATGAGCTGAAACTAGGAAACTTAAGCTCATTTTAGCTACCTTAAGCTGAAAGTTAGCTCCACTGCAATAAGAACAGTGTCTCCAAGCTGTCTGCGACTTGAAATGAGCTGAAACATGGAAACTTAAGCTCGTTTTAGCTACCTCAAGCTGAAAGTTAGCTCCACTGCAATAAGAACAGTGTCTCCAAGCTGACTGCGCCTTGAAATGAGCTGAAACAAGCTGAAACAAGCTGAATAAGACTAAAATATTTTCCCATTTGTCTAGACAGTGGAAGCTAGGGTCCTAAGCACGTAAGATTTTTTTGACAGCAATCAGGTTATTAAATACCATAGATTAGAGACAACTATAGGATACCCGTCTATGTGTTGATATTTCGGATGACGGCAAGAAGCAAAAGTCTGGACTTTGACTGACTTGCTGTTATCATAACAATTGCAAATGACATTATTGATTTTCGGAAACGTTACCACACTAGCAGGAAACTTAAGCTCATTTTAGCTACCTTAAGCTGAAAGTTAGCTCCACTGTAATAAGAACAGTGTCTCAAGCTCTCTGCGGCTTGAAATGAGCTGAAACAATGAAACTTAAGCTCATTTTAGCTACCTTAAGCTGAAAATTAGCTCCACTGCATTAAGAACAGTGTCTCCATGCTGTCTGCGGCTTGAAATAAGCTGAAACAAGGAAACTTAAGCTCATTTTAGCTATCTTAAGCTGAAAGTTAGCTCCACTGCAATAAGAACAGTTTCTCCAAGCTGTCTGCGGCTTGAAATGAGCTGAAACAAGGAAACTTAAGCTCATTTTAGCTACCTTAAGCTGAAAGATAGCTCCACTGCAATAAGAACAGTGTCTCCAAGCTGTCTGCGACTTGAAATAAGCTGAAACATGGAAACTTAAGCTCATTTAGCTACCTTCAAGCTGAAAGTTAGATCCACTGCAATAAAAGAGTGTCTCCAAGCTGACTGCGCTTGAAATGAGCTGAAACAAGCTGAAACAAGCTGAATAAGACTAAAACTATTTTCCCGATTTGTCTAGCCATGTGGAAGCTTAGGGTCCTAAGCAGTAAGCTTTTTTTGACAGCAATCAGGTTATTAAATAACCATAGATTTAGAGAAACTACAGATCCCCGTCTACTGTGTTGATATTTCCGGATGACGGCAAGAAGCAAAAGTCTGGACTTTGACTGACTTGCTGTTATTCCTAACAATTGCAATGACATTATTCGATTTTCGGAAACGTTAACCACACTAGCAGGACACACGTAAGCTCATTTTCGCTACCTTAAGCTGAAAGTTAGCTCCACTGACATAAGAACAGTGTCTCCCAAGCTGTCTGCGGCCTTGAAATGCGCGTGAAAACAATGATGAAACTTAAGCTCATTTATCGCTACCTTAAGCTGAAAATTAGCTCCTACTGCATTACGAACAGGTCTCCATGCTGTCTGCGGCTTGAAATAAGCTGAAACCAAGGAAACTTAAGCCCTCATTTAGCTATCTTAAGCTGAAAGTTAGCTCCACTGCAATAAGAACAGTTTCTCCAAGCTGTCTGCGGCTTGAAATGAGCTGAAACAAGGAAACTTAAGCTCATTTTGCTACCTTAAGCTAAAAGATAGCTCCACTACCAATAAGAACAGTGTCTCCAAGCTGACTGCGGCTTGAAATGAGCTGAAACTAGGAAACTTAAGCCATTTTAGCTACCTAAGCTGAAAGTTAGCTCACTGCAATAAGAACAGTCGTCTCCAAGCTGTCTGCGACCTTGAAATGAGCTGAAACACTGAAACTTACGCTCATTTTAGCTATTCCTCAAGCTGAAAGTTAGCTCCACTGCAATAAAAACAGTGTCTCCAAGCTGACTGCGCTGGAATGAGCTGAAACAAGCTGGAAACAAGCAGAATAAGACCTAAAAATATTTTCCATTTGTCTAGCAGTGGAAGCCTAGGGTCCTAAGCACGTAAGATTTTTTTGACAGCAATCAGGTTATTAAATACCATAGATTAGAGACAACTATAAGATACCCGTCTATGTGTTGATATTTCGGATGACGGCAAGAAGCAAAAGTCTGGACTTTGACTGACTTGCTGTTATCATAACAATTGCAAATGACATTATTGATTTTCGGAAACCTTACCACACTAGCAGGAAACTTAAACTCATTTTAGCTACCTTAAGCTGAAAGTTAGCTCCACTGCAATAAGAACAGTGTCTCCAAGCTGTCTGCGGCTTGAAATGAGCTGAAACAATGAAACTTAAGCTCATTTTAGCTACCTTAAGCTGAAAATTAGCTCCACTGCATTAAGAACAGTGTCTCCAAGCTGTCTGCGGCTTGAAATAAGCTGAAACAAGGAAACTTAAGCTCATTTTAGCTATCTTAAGCTGAAAGTTAGCTCCACTGCAATAAGAACAGTGTCTCCAAGCTATCTCAGGCTAGAAATGAGCTGAAACAAGGAAACTTAAGCTCATTTTAGCAACCTTAAGCTGAAAGTTAGCTCCACTGCAATAAGAACAGTGTCTCCTAAGCTGATCTGCCGGCTATTGAAATGAGCTGAAACATGGAAACTTAAGCTCATTTTAGCTACCTCAAGCTGAAAGTTAGCTCCACTGCAATAAGAACAGTTTCTCCAAGCTGTCTGCGGCTTGAAATGAGCTGAACAAGGAAACTTAAGCTCATTTTAGCTACCTTAAGCTGAAAGATAGCTCCACTGCAATAAGAACAGTGTCTCCAGCTGATCTGCGGCTTGAAATGAAGCTGAACTAAGGAAACTTAAGCTCATTTTAGCTACCTTCAAGCTGAAAGTTAGCTCCACTGCAATAAGAACAGTGTCTCCAAGCTGTACTGCGGACTTGAAATGAGCTGAACATGGAAACTTAAGCTCATTTTAGCTACCTCAAGCTGAAAGTTAGCTCCACTGCAATAAGAACAGTGTCTCCAAGCTGACTGCGGCCTTGAAATGAGCTGAAACAAGCTGAAACAAGCTGAATAAGACTAAAAATATTTTCCCATTTGTCTAGCAGTGGAAGCTAGGGTCCTAAGCACGTAAGATTTTTTTGACAGCAATCAGGTTATTAAATACCATAGATTAGAGACAACTATAAGATACCCGTCTATGTGTTGATATTTCGGATGCCGGCAAGAAGCAAAAGTCTGGACTTTGACTGACTTGCTGTTTTCATAACAAATGCAAATGACATTATTGATTTTGGGAAACGTTACAACACTAGCAGGAAACTTAAGCTCATTTTAGCTACCTTAAGCTGAAAGTTAGCTCCACTGCAATAAGAACAGTGTCTCCAAGCTATCTCCGGCTAGAAATGAGCTGAATTAAGGAAACTTAAGCTCATTTTAGCTACCTTAAGCTGAAAGTTAGCTCCACTGCAATAAGCGCAGTGCCTCCAAGCTGTCTGCGGCTTGAAATGAGCTGAAACAAGCTAAAATAAGCTGAATAAGACTAAAAATATTTTCCCATTTGTCTAGCAGTGGAAGCTAGGGTCCTAAGCACGTAAGATTTTTTTGACAGCAATCAGGTTATTAAATACCATAGATTAGAGACAACTATAAGATACCCGTCTATGTTGATATTTCGGATGCCGGCAAGAAGCAAAAGTCTGGACTTTGACTGACTTGCTGTTTTCATAACAATTGCAAATTACATTATTGATTTTGGGAAACGTTACAACACTAGCAGGAAACTTAAGCTCATTTTAGCTACCTTAAGCTGAATGTTAGCTCCACTGCAATAAGAACAGTGTCTCCAAGCTGACTGCGGCTTGAAATGAGCTGAAACAAGGAAACTTAAGCTCATTTTAGCTATCTTAAGCTGAAAGTTAGCTCCTGCAATAAGAACAGTTTCTCCAAGCTGTCTGCGGCTTGAAATGAGCTGAAACAAGGAAACTTAAGCTCATTTTAGCTACCTTAAGCTGAAAGATAGCTCCACTGCAATAAGAACAGTGTCTCCAAGCTGTCTGCGACTTGAAATAGAGCTGAAACATGGAAACTTAAGCTCATTTTAGCTACCTCAAGCTGAAAGTTAGCTCCACTGCAATAAGAAACAGTGTCTCCAGCTGTCTGCGCCTTGAAATGAGCTGAAACAAGCTGAAACAAGCTGAATAGACTAAAATATTTTCCCATTGTGTCTAGCGAGTGGAAGTCCCTAGGGATCCCTAAGACACGTAAGATTTTTTTGACATGCAATCAGGTTTATAACTACCATAGATTTAGAGACAACTATAAGATACCCGTCTATGTGGTTGATATTTCGGATCGACGGCAAGAAGCAAAAGTCTGCCGACTTGACTGACTTGCCACTGTTATCATAACATTGCAAATGACATATTGGAATTTTTTCGGAAACGTTACCACACTAGCAACCGGAAACTAAGACTCATTTTAGCTACCCTACAGCTGAAAGTTAGCTCCACTGTAATAAGAACAGTGTCTCCAAGCCTAGTCTGCCGGCTATGAATGAGCTGAAACATGAAACCTTAAGCTCATTTTAGCTACCTTAAGCTGAAAGATAGCTCCACTGCAATAAGAACAGTGTTTCCTAGCTGTCTGCGAATTGAAATGAGCTGAAACATGGAAACTTAAGCTCATTTTAGCTACCTCAAGCTGAAAGTTAGCTCCACTGCAATAAGAACAGTTTCTCCAAGCTGTCTGCGGCTTGAAATGAGCTGAAACAGGAAACTTAAGCTCATTTTAGCTACCTTAAGCTGAAAGATAGCTCCACTGCATAAGAACAGTGTCTCCAAGCTGACTGCGGCTTGAAATGAGCTGAAACTAGGAAACTTAAGCTCATTTTAGCTACCTTAAGCTGAAGTTAGCTCCACTGCAATAAGAACAGTGTCTCCAAGCTGTCTGCGACTTGAAATGAGCTGAAACATGGAAACTTAAGCTCATTTTAGCTACCTCAGCTGAAAGTTAGCTCCACTGCAATAAGAACAGTGTCTCCAAGCTGACTGCGCCTGAAATGAGCTGAAACAAGCTGAAACAAGCTGAATAAGACTAAAAATTTTCCCATTTGTCTAGCAGTGGAAGCTAGGGTCCTAAGCACGTAAGATTTTTTTGACAGCAATCAGGTTATTAAATACCATAGATTAGAGACAACTATAGGATACCCGTCTATGTGTTGATATTTCGGATGACGGAAAGAAGCAAAAGTCTGGACTTTGACTGACTTGCTGTTATCATAACAATTGCAAATGACATTATTGATTTTCGGAACGTTACCACACTAGCAGGAAACTTAAGCTCATTTTAGCTACCTTAAGCTGAAAGTTAGCTCCACTGTAATAAGAACAGTGTCTCCAAGCTGTCTGCGGCTTGAAATGAGCTGAAACAATGAAACTTAAGCTCATTTTAGCTACCTTAAGCTGAAAATTAGCTCCACTGCATTAAGAACAGTGTCTCCATGCTGTCTGCGGCTTGAAATAAGCTGAAACAAGGAAACTTAAGCTCATTTTAGCTATCTTAAGCTGAAAGTTAGCT
>JANSJX010000929.1:0-14131 GCA_026168455.1 Theocolax elegans | reverse complement strand
ATCTAGTCGTTTTGGCCTGATATATGCATGTATTTATGCATAAAAAGTCATTTGAACTCGATAAACCCGGGTTACGAACTAAATAAAAAATTTGAAAATCTAGTCGTTTTGGCCTGATATAGCATGTATTTATGCATAAAAAGTCATTTGACCTGATTATCCCGGGTAAGGAACAAAATAAAAAATATTGAAAATTCAGTCTTTTTGGCCTGTTATATGCATGTAGTTATGCATAAAAAGGCAATTGAACTCGATTATCCCGGGTTACGGTCAAAATAAAAAATATTAAAAATCTAGTCGTTTTGGCCTGATATATGCATGTATTTATGCATAAAAAGTCATTTGAACTCGATTATCCCGGGTAAGAAACAAAATAAAAAATATTGAATATAGTCGTTTTGGCCTGTTATATGCATGTATTTATGCATAAAAAGGCATTTGAACTCGATAAACCCGGTAGAACTAAATAAAAAAATATTGAAAATCTAGTCGTTTTGGCCTGTATATGCATGTAGTTATGCATAAAAAGTCATTGAACTCGATAACCCGGGTTACGAACTAAATAAAAAAATATTGAAAATCTAGTCGTTTTGGCCTGATATATGCATGTATTTATGCATAAAAAGTCATTTGAACTCGATTATCCCGGGTAAGGAACAAAATAAAAGAAGTTAGTGAGGTAGACTTACGTTATAGCTCGTAATAAACCGTCGCAGTATTTATATTTATATTTCTTAAGTTTCCTATTGTTATATTGCTGCGTTTTGCGTTTATTTTTTATTCTTATTTTTTTTATAACTCTTTTACGTTTTGCGATTTATTCAATTTTATTAAATTTTATGTTATTATCACTGCGTTCTTTTACTCGTTTATACTTTTATATTTACACTTTTATTTTTATACTTCTATTTTTACTATTGTTATTTTTATATTGTTATTTTTGTTTGTTATATTATATTATTTTATTATTAACTTTGTATCAACGCACTGTATACTTCGTGTTTACGGGGTCTCTACCCCAAAAACCCAATAAAATATCATATCATATCATATCATATCTCTCTCTCTATCTCTTTCTCTCTCTCTCTCTCATTCTCTTACTATCTCTCTCTCTCTCTCTCTCTCTCATCTCTCTCTCTCTCTGGCCTGGTGAGTACGAAGTCGCTTGTTGTTTTGATCTGTGTTCATTTCCTTCTAAATACTCACCCAGTCGCCTCGAGTTTTTGCAGCCAATATCGTGGGAACGGATACTGACCGCAGTGACTATTTTTTAAAAAAAAATCGTTAATTCTGTGGTCAGTTGTTCCAATTTTTGACACTTATTCCATCCTGAGTTTGGAGGTTAGCTGCGAGATTGCGGAGAGAAGGCGGCATATCTGGTGTTCTGTGAGCAGGGACTCCAACATTTGCATGTCACCAGTTTTGCGAACTACAAGGTCGGCTAAATGGCAACATCGCGCGGCTGCTTCGTGTGTGGCGTTCGCTTGACGAGGAAGGACTACACGGAGGTCTGTGTCGATTGTAACAACATTACGCATAGTCATTGTTTTGATGTCGCGCCGGGCACTTCGGAGCGACGTTGTTGTCTGCTGGCGAAATCTAAAGTGCCAGCCGCGGCCCCCCACCGAAGCGAGGGCGCCACCGCCTGGGTTGCCGCGGCAAGCGAGCGCGATCTGCCATACCGCGCCGTCTATCGCGTCTACTCCGCCCCTCCTCCGTTTCCAAGCGCGTTGCCTCGCCTCCTTCGCCATCGACGTCACAGGTTGCCAAGCAACCTCGTGGCGACACGCCTCTAATGCCCAACCACGCGTCGCGCGACATCTCCACCGATACCGACGCGATGGCGGGCGCTCCACCACCGTGGATGGAGAGTTTTGCGCGGAACCTTCAAGCCAGTATCAGAGACATTCAATCGAATTTACAAAATGATTTGAGATCGGTGGTGGAGAAGGTTGACCGCGTTGAGGGCAAGCTCGATGGCTTAAAGGCGGATATGCAGGCACTCCATGCTCGCGTTGATCTATTCGAGTCGACCACGGAAGCGCGCTTCGTCCAGTTCGGGGAGCGGTTCGCAGAGCTTGAAACTCGAGTATCGACATTAGAGGAGATCGGGAATTCCAGCGGTGACTCAGCGGTATCGTCGCACAATGCCTCTGCTGACGTCTTAAGAGACACGTGTGAGGTATTAATTACGGGATTGCCCCTGGTGTCATCCTTGCCAGACACTTCTATCATCGAAAGTATTTTTAATACTATTAAGCTGCCTCTATTATCGAGGCAGATCATTGATATACGACCCTGGCTTCCGCGACCGAAATCTACAGCCGAAGGAGAACTACCGACACAATCGCGCAGCAGAGGCCTTGTGCTACGTTTATCGTCTGCTACAGCCAGAGATGCGATATTCGATAGGGCATATCTGTTAAAGGGTCAATCGGCGAAAAAAATCTTCGGAGAGGGAGGCGATAGCTCGCTGTTTATTCGGCCGTTATGGCCCAAGACGGTCTATAATATTTGGCAGGCGGCCATTCGTAAGTGTAAAGAGCTGGGTTACGCGAGGCCCATCGTAAGTAATCTAAATGTATTCGTGCGAAAGGTGAGGGATGGCCCCCTTATTCGTATAACTTCGGAGGCCGACATTAATCATCTCCCTCCTCTTTCATCCCATACCACATGAGACAGGACTGGTCGGGTCAGAAACATCAAATCACATAATTCTATCTCCATTTTTCATTCTAACATAAATCGCTTAAAGACTCATTTTTCGTCAATAGAAGCATTGGTTCTTCCTCATTCCCATGACGTCATTGCTGTCACTGAAACCTTTCTTACTGAAAGCGATTCTTCCGAAATTCTTAAGTTACCAGGTTATACTCTTTATCGGTTGGATCGTGTCGGTAAGGAGGGTGGCGGTGTAGCGGCTTATGTGCGCGACGAGTTTGCGGTTACCATCTTAGCTCACTCCGACCCTGTCTACTCGAACGCCCCCGAATTCATTGTTTTAAGGTTAGTAAATAAGACGGTGGCGTTGGCGTTGGCAGTAGTTTATCGCAGGCCTTCTGCTGCATATCCATCGGAATTTTTTGACACTATGGCTGCTATGCTCCCTAATTTTACTCATGTCATTATAACGGGTGACCTTAATATTGACATGAAATCCTCCAGTGCTGCAGCGAACATGTTAAAGGGGAGTTTGGAAGCATTAGGTCTCTTCCTTATCCCATCTGAGCCGACACACCATGCAGTGACGTCGACGGGTTCATCTCATACTTGGTTAGATCTTTTCCTAGTTCGCGAACCTGTACCTGAATTTATCTATAACAAGTCTAGTGCACCCTTTGCGGCGGGTCATGATGCAATTAGTATCTCCCTTAAGATCAATAAACCGCAGGGGGGTATCAAAAGGTTCTGGAAAAGAGACTGGGAGAAGATCAACCTTCATCACCTTGCCACCACATTCTCCTCATTTATGAATAGATTAACTCATTTTTCATTGCCACTATCTCCATCCATCACCGACTCACCTTCACCAGCCTGGCCTGACCAGCCTCTCTATATGGATCAAATATCATCTAACCATTTTGACATACTCTCATCTTCATTATCTCTACTGTGCAGCTCTATTATTTCATCATTTAATGCCGTTGCTCCAGCTAAATTTATAGCTGTAAAAAACAAACACAAGCCTTGGGTTACGCAGGAGATCAGGTCTAACATCAAGGCCAGAAATGCTGCTTTTAAGCTCTTTCGCAGCACGAGCTCCCCCATTGATTATAATGCATATAAAGCACTGAGGAATCAGGTTAATAACGCCATTAATTCAAGTAAATTTCGTTATCTGCAACTTAAGCTTAATAATGGAGATAATCCTACCGAAGTTTGGAGATTCCTCAGAAGCATGGGTCTGGGCTCTAAACATAATCCATCGCCATTAAAACACTTCTCAGCACATCAACTCAACACTCATTACGCATCCATTTCTAACCACACATCACCACTCTCCATTCATTCTTTTGCATCTATCCTTGCTAACTTTTGTCATCTCCCCTCATCCCCCTCCTTCACTTTTCAGTCGGTGTCAGCCAAAGAAGTGCAGCGGGCAATAGTTAGATCCACTTCCAAAACTTCGGGTGTTGATGGCATTTCTGTTAGAATGTTAAAATTATTAGAACCCCAAATTACACAACCGTTAACGGATCTTTTCAATGGTATGCTTTCATCTGGGTGGTTCCCTGATTACTGGAAGAGGGTTATACTGTTCCCGCTGGCGAAATCGAGTAGATTGGTGACGTGCTCAGACACGCGACCGATTGCTAAGCTTTGTGAGGTGTCGAAGGTGTTGGAGAGACTGGTGCATGATCAGCTGGTTGAGTATCTCGAATCCAATAATGTATTATCGGTCAGGCAAGCGGGTTTTAGAAGGGGCCATAGTACTCAATCAGCTCTTCTGGGGGTTTTAGACGATGTAAGAAGAGCCATTGACCTGAGAAAAATCACCATCCTAGTTCTATTTGATTTCTCCAAGGCCTTCGACACAGTTCCTCATGGTCAACTCATTCGAAAATTGGGTGACATCGGTTGTTCAGATATTGTCCTGAACTGGTTTTACAGATATCTTGTGGGTCGCACGCATGCCGTTGTGGATGAGGTTGGCGTGTTGTCTGACTGGCTCGGGGTGTGTGCGGGTGTGCCTCAGGGCAGTGTTCTGGGTCCGGTTTTATTTTCCATCTTTATTAACGACTTACCTAAAGTTCTCAAATATAGTAATTATATGTTATTTGCCGATGACGCCCAGGTCTATCATTCGTTTTTTTCCAGCCGATATTGTTAGTGGAGTTCAACGGGTATCTCACGATGCGAACGCGATAGCTAGATGGGCATTGGAAAACGGCCTTTCATTAAATGTAAAAAAAAACGAAAGTTATGATCCTGGGCAGTCAGGCTTACATTTCTCGTATTAACCTGAACACTGCTCCGAGAGTTAAATTGGGCGAAAATTTTCTGGAATACGAAAACGTGGTAAAATCATTGGGTTTATTAATTACACCCACTCTCGACTGGTCAAGACAAGTCACGGCGATCTCCAGGCGTGTTCATGGAGTTCTGTACTCATTACGCTATTATTATAAGTCACTTTCAATGAAACTCCGTAAGAATCTTGTGGAATCACTCATTTTTCCCCACCTCGACTATGCGTGTGCGGTCTATAATGATGTAGACCAGACTAGAAATTTAAAACTACAAAGGTTATTAAACGCTTGCGTGAGATTTGTATGGGGCAATATAGCGAGACGTGACCATGTAACCCCGTATAGACTGGGACTGAGATGGCTGTCGGTTGAGTCCAGACGTTCATATCTCATTGGCTCTCTGGCGTTTAGCATTATCGCTCATAAGTCACCTTCTTACCTGGCAGATCATTTCACCGAACTCAATACTCCTGGTCATATTCCCCGTTCCTCCTCCCGGCATCCACCTAGATCACTCATGTATCTTCCCCCACGCACTGAAGCTCTTAATAGATCATTCGTCATACATCCACTCGTATTCTCAATCTTTTTCCATCACTCACCTTCGATCCTTCATATGTAAATAAGTTCAAAATCATGTTATTCAATCATCTGTTTGGGCTTGACCAGGCAGCCTGGTCTTTGCGGGTCACGAGTGAAGGCATAATCTCACGGTCCATCCCTCACCTGGATGTAGATGTGCTGTCGTGATTGCTCGTGTCGCAGCGACATTTATTTAATTTTGTATCCTGCTTGTCCAATGCGTCTACCAATTATTGGCTGTACATATATTTTATATATATTTATTTATTTATTTTTTATTACTGCTGTTATTGTTATACACTGATTTTATTCTATTTTATTTTATTTTATTTTATCTTATCTTATTTTATTTTGTCTTATTTTATTTTACTTGGTTTTATTTATGTTATTTATTTTATTGTATTTTACACCTATTGTTGCGAGCGAACTGAAATTTATTACTTGTTATCTAGTTTTAAGAATTTATAAGCTGTAGATACTTGTATATGGTGCCTATGGGGTATCTACCCCCTCATGGCCGAATAAACTACTCAAATCAATCAATCAATCAATCTCTCTCTCTCTCTCTCTCTCTCTCTCTCTCTCTCATTCTCTTACTATCTCTCTCTCTCTCTCTCTCTCTCTCTCTCTCTCTCTCTCTCTCTCTCATTCTCTTACTATCTCTCTCTCTCTCTCTCTCTCTCTCTATTCTCTCTATAATAAATATATATCAATCAATCAATCAATCTCTCACTCTCTCTGTACTCATTCTCACTCACTCTCTCTCTCTTATATTTTATATTTTATTTTATATTTTATATTGTTATTGTTATGTTTACTTTACTGTTTTTATTGTTGTTATTGATACTTATTTATTCAGTTATCTATTTATATGTTTATCTGTGTATTTATGATCTCATGTTACTGTTATCTGTTCTCTAGCGTGATGAGTGTTTCGTTTTGATTCATTTTGATTTCCACTGTGTTTTATTTTATTTTAGTTTATTTGTTACTGCGCAGATTATATTCATAATATGTATACGAGGATTTTTCCCCGAAATACCAAATAAAGAATCTATCTATCTCATTCTCGCTCTCTCTCCATCTATCATTCTCTCTCTCTCTCTCTCTCTCTCTCTCTCTTATTCTCTCTCTCTTTCTCTCCGTCATCTATTCCTATCAACAACCTCCTTTCCACTCTCGTCTCATCTATTTTGCACACTTTGATTCTCTTGCACCAGCTAGACTCACGACCATTAGAAACTCCATCAAACCTGGATCACCCCATGCATAAGACTTAACATCAAAACTCGTAACATGGCTTATAAGAGGTACGTGGCCACGGGCCTGCGCTCAGACTACCAGATCTATAAAGATCTCCGTAGACTAGTTAAAAATTCCATTGATTCTAGTAAATATTTACACCTTAACAACAGGATTACTTCATCAATCAAATTCAGCGGTCTGTGGAAGGAGCTCAGGAACATGGGTCTAGTGACTACAACCAACTTGGTCACCTCTTACTATGTTTTCATTGGATCAACTTAACACTCATTATGCAGCCATTTCGTATTCACCTTCTCGCTTCACTCTTAACCATCTTCAGTCTTTCATCTCATCCCCGAGTGTTTTACCCTCCTCTTATCCCGAAACTTCCTTCCACTTCGTTCCTATTTCTCCTTTTAAAGTCCTTTCTACCATCTCCAGGGCTTCATCTAAAGCCATAGGCTTTGATGGAGTTTCCGTGCCCATGTTGAAATGCTTGGCTCCCCAGATCGCAACTCTTCTTGCGGAACTATTCAATTTATCTCTTTCAATCGGAGCCTTTCCGAAACCTTGGACTAGATCTCTCCTCTTTCCAATGGCCAAGTCGGGCAGGGTGATCTCGCCGTCTGATACTAGGCCCATTGCTAAGCTCTGCGAAATCTCCAAGATTCTCGAGAAAATCGTACATGACCAGCTTGTGGACTACTTGAATAAAAATAACCTAATCATGGAGAGACAAGCGGGCTTTTCGCCGGGGGCATAGTACGTAGACGGCCTTAATTGGTGTCCTTGATGATGTTAGGCTATTGATAAGCGCATGATCACAGTCCTCATCCTGTTCGACTTTTCCAGGCATTCGATTCGGTTCCGCACGACATCTTACTATACAAATTGCGTTCTTTGGGCTGTTCCGACGCGGTCATGACCTGGTTTTTCCACTACCTAGTGGGCCGTTCCCAGGCGGTGGTGGACGATCTAGGTACTTGTTCGGCTTGGCTTGACACATCCAGGGGGGTTCCTCAGGGAAATGTTCTGGGGCCACTTTTATTTTCCATCTTTATAAACGACTTGCTGGGGGTCTTAAAAACACTCAAACCACATGGTGTTTGTGGATGACACCCAGATCTATCATTCGTTTCTCCCCGCTGATCTCGCCCAGGGTGTTCAGAGAATTACAGAAGATGCAAACGCGGTAGATAGCTGGGCGAGATCAAATGGCTTAAGTTTAAATGTAAACAAAACGAAAGTGATGATCTTGGGGAGTCAGGCTTTTTATCTCGCGCAGTAACTTGGATTCGGCCCCTAAAATTAAAATAGGTGACTGCTTTCTTGATTACTCTACAGAAGTCAAATCGTTGGGTGTTTGGATTACCCCTACCCTGGATTGGTCTCGCCATGTCGCGTCGGTATCGCAGCGGGTCCACGGAGTCCTACACTCCTTAAGATTTTTTAAACGTGCTCTCTCGCGCCAAAACAGAAAACATCTTGTGGAAGCGCTTGTTTTCCCACACTTTGACTATGCATGCGCAGTCTTCCATGACCTTGATGCCACTATGAACCTAAAATTACAACGACTACTTAAACGCATGTGTTCGATTCGTGTGGGGAAACATCGCATGGAGAGAGCACGTAACGCCTTACCGCCTTAAGCTAGGTTGGCTGGCACGCGATACCTCCTTTCCATCCCGTTCTTCATCTCGTCTACCTCCCTCGTCCTTTTCTACCTTCCTCCTAGAACAGAAGCCCTCAACAATTCCTACCAGATCACAGCCTCTCGCCTCATTAACTCTCTACCTTATACTAACTTTGACCCCAGTGGTGCCAGATAGAGGTGTTTTTTCTTTGTTGCACTCACACAGTATGACCTCATTTACATTAGATAATAGAGGACAGAAAAACCCTAAATGGTAACCCTGTCTGACCCACTTCTTTTCCCTTCCTTTAAGTCCTCATTGGCACTGCACCTTTCTGAGCTCGATCGGCAGGCTTGGGAGTTGAGGATTGTTAACGAGGGATTGGAATGCCCTCCCTTGCCCGATTTCTGAGTTTAGAGTCTAGTCATACTTTGTAATAGTCATTCTTTGTAAATAGTCTGTCATGTTATTTATTTATTTATTTCGTTTTATACTGTATTTTTTATTCTTGTATTGCGAATTTGCGTTATATTTTGTTTGTATTTTTTCACTGCGAGCGTTGCAATTGTTATTCGCCTACTACAGGACATTTTAATTCTATTTTATTGCTTTTACCGTTTTTTCTGTATATTCTGCGTACTTTTATTATTTATTTATTTATTTTATTTTTGCTTAACCTTTCGTGCAAATTTTATTCTTTTATATTTTTTATCTAGTTGTTAAGTTTTAAATTATTGTTGTATTTGCCTTTTTAATTTTATTTATTGTTATTGTTTTAAATCATGTTATTCATTTTAAATTTTGTTTTTATACTTTGCGATGGTACCAACGTTTATATTTTCTATTATTTTTATTATTTGTAAAGATTTTTATCTCGCCAGACAGATGTGTATACGGGGTTTTCCCCAGAATACCCAAATAAAGACTCAATCAATCTCTCTCTCTCTCTCTCTCTTTATCTCTCATTCTCTCTATCTCTCTATCTCTATCTCTCATTCTCTATCTCTCTATCTCTCTCTCTATCTCTCTCTCTCTCTCTATCTCTCTCTCTCTCTCTATCTCTCTCTCTCTCTCTCTATCTCTCTATCTCATTCTCTCTCTCTCTCTCTCTCTCACTCTCTCTTTATCTCTCATTCTCTCTTTTTATCTATCTCATTCTCTCCCTCTCAATCTCTCACCCATTCTCTATCTCTCTCCCTCACTCTCTCTCTCTGTCTCCTTCACTCTCCCTCTGTCTCCCTCACTCTCCCTCTCTCTCCCTCACACTCCCTCATTCTTACTCACTCTCTCCCTCTCACAGTCCCTCATTATTACTCACTCTCACTCTCGCACTACCTCGCTCTCCCTCAATCTTACTTGCTCCTACTCTCGCACTCTATCACTCTCTCTCTCTCTCATTCTCCCTCTCGCTCTCTATCTCCCATTCACTGTTTCTTATTCTCTCTCTCTCTAACTCTCATTCTCTCTATCTTTCATTCACTCTCTTTCTCTCTATCTTTCATTCTCTCTCTTATTCTCTCTCTCTTTCTCTCTCTCTCTCTCTCCTCTCTCTCTCTCTCTGGGAGAGAACGTGGGATAATATCCCATCTAGAATAAGAGAGTGCTCTAATGTACATATTTTCAAAATAAATTATAAAAACTTTCTCCATGAGGCTGGATAGCGACTTATCCGATTTTATGTCCAATGCTTGCGACGTAGATTATTTTAATTTCAATTTAGCGTGAATTATCATTTTACATATGTATTATCGGTTATTTTAATTCTTCTTCAGTTGTCAAATTATTATATATGTTCTATTTTATATGATTAGAGCCATCCGGTTGTTTCAACTTTGACTCAAATAACTATAGTTATCAATCAATCTCTCTAGGAAACAGAGTTTCAAACCTTCTCGATAGTAATAAATATAAGTTTCTTACAAACAAATTAAAAAATGCTGCAAACCCGAAAGCTAAATGGAGGGAACTAAAAAATCTTGGTCTGTGCGCCAAAACCAACACATCTCCATTGGATACATTCTCCACCCAGCAACTTAACAATCATTATGTTACAATTTCCGATCGGATTCCTCCGCTTTCACCTTCCTTTTTAAACACAGTTTGTTCCTCTGTTTTCGACCCTCCTAGTTCGCCTTACTTTGAATTTAATACAGTCGGTTCCTCGGGAGTTTGGCATACTCTTTTTAATGCAAAATCAAGGGCAGTGGGGACGGACGGGCTATCTGTGGCGATGCTCAAGTTGCTTGCACCACAATTAACTCCGCAGCTTGCATATTTTTTTAATGACATGTTGTCACTCGTATTTTTTCCCGACTGCTGGAAGAAATCTTTGCTATTTCCATTGGCGAAGTCGAACAGGATCGAGTCTTGCTCAGACACCAGGCCTATTGCGAAGCTCTGTGAGGTCTCTAAATTACTTGAAAGGTTGGTACACTCACAGTTATCTTATTATTTAGAATCACATCACAAACTGATTGATAGGGCAGGCAGGGTTTCGCAGAGGCCATAGCACACAGACCGCTCTTTTGGGTGTTCTCGACGACATCGGAAGGGCCATTGACTCGCGCATGATCACTATTTTGGTCCTGTTCGATTTCTCCAAAGCGTTTGACTCGGTACCGCACGGCCCTTTGTTGATTAAACTACGTAATATGGGTTGCTCGAACACGGTACTGAGGTGGTTTTTTCACTACTTGGTCGGTCGTTTCGCAAGCGGTGGTGGATGAGTTGGGCGTCTGTTCAGACTGGCTCCGGGTTAACTCAGGCGTACCGCAGGGCAGTGTATTAGGTCCTTTGCTTTTCTCAGTTTTCATTAACGATCTCCCGGATGTACTCGAATTCAGTAATTATATGATCTATGCCGATGATGCTCAGGTTTACTGCTCTTTTCCTCCGGGGGAATTCGAATTGGGTGACCAGCGAATCACACATGATGCTAATGCGGTTGCATCCTGGGCTTCCCTTAATGTTTAGACCTAAACGTTAATAAAACTAAAGTAATGATCCTGGGCAGTAAGGCATATGTCTCGCGTATAGATCTGACTACTGCTCCGCGAATTAAGCCTTTGAATAATTATCTCCACTACGAAAATCAAGTAAAATCACTAGGCGTCTGGATACTGCCCACTCTGGACTGGTCCAAACACGTATTAGCAATATCTCAGAGGGTGCACGGGATTTTACGTTCACTAACGTTTTCATAAACGTGCTTTCTCCAGAAGCACCCGTAAATTTCTCGTTAAAGCCTTAATACTACCTCACTTCGACTACGCTTGCGCGGTCTATAACGACTTGGACCAGACCAGAAACTTAAAGCTCCAGACGCTCCTCAATGCCTGCGTCAGATTTGTTTGGGGAAACTTGCGTAGATTTGACCATGTGACGCCCTATAGGCTGAAGTTGGGCTGGCTATCTGTTGAGTCGAGACGATTATTCTTTATTACCTCTTTATCATTTATCATTTTGTCGCATAATTCTCCTCATTACCTATCAGATCACTTCATCAAACTTGTCAGCTCATCTGACCAACGCATTTCATCTCGCCATCCTTCTAAACTGTTTACCTACCTTCCACCTCGCACTGAATCGCTTTACAAATCATTTGTCATCACGGCCACTAATTAGTTAAATTCGCTCTCTATCACGTCATTTGACCCATCCCACATCATCACATTCAAATCATCTGTTTTCGCTCATTTTCTTCATCTCGACTCCATAGCTTGGGAGGAAAGAGCTACTCGCGAAAATTTAATCCGTCCCCACTTAAGCGATTTTAGTGATATAAGTGTTTATTAGTAAATATTAGTAATGTAAGCGATCTGTCGATTATGAATGAAGAGAACGTCGAAGATTAATGCTTTAAAACTTGTTGCGCTGTGATATTCATTTAATTTTTGTTTATTATTTTATTTTATTTTATTTTATTATATTGTACTACTTTATTTTACCTTATTTTATTTTATTCTATTATTTTGTATTTTCATTTTTATTCTTGCGCTCCGTCATTCATCGCTCACTTATTATATGTTTTATAGCACTGCGTGGTATAAATCCGCCTTATAGTCACGCCTATCCGTGGCATAAGTAGTCCATTATTTCACCGTGATTATCCCCATCGCTACGCTCGGGGCTAACCTCACGGTGCAAAAATGGACCGCTAATGCACGGATAGGTGTGACAGCGGATTTTATATCAGCAGATGCTATAAATATTGTACGATACTCGTGACACAACTGGACCCATTAAACGGCGTGCCTTATTGCCCTCGCTGCGCTCGGGCACTAAATACACGCCGTTAAATAATGGGCCACTTATGCCACTTGTATCGTAATGTACTATTATCGAACTGTTGTCGTTTTATTTATATATTTTTTTTCTATTGTTATTTTTATTTGTTAAAATTTTTATTTTGTTATTTTACTTTATTGTAACTCTCTACGATGTATATTTTTGTGTTTACGGAGTTTCTACCCCTAAAACCTAAGAAAGTTTCTATTTATTCTATCTATCTCTCTCTCTCTCATTCTCTCCCTCTCTTTATCTCTCATTCTCTCTGTCTCTCTATGTCCCTCTCTCTATCTCTCATTCTCTCCCTCTCTCTCGCTTGATAGTAAGCTTACTTGGTCGCAGCATTGCATCCAAAAATCGCGCAAGTGCCATGCGGCCCTGGAACGTCTGCGTAGGTTCGGTGACTGCCTACCACGCTCGACCAAGCTCACGCTTGTTAAAGCATTAGTTTTTCCCTATCTTGATTACTGTGCTGACCTATTTCTTGATCTCTCTGCGGAGCTGGTTGCAAGATTGAAAGCGGTGTAAAAATGCCTCTCTGCGGTTTGCATTGGGGGTCAGGATTTTCGAACACATCACTCCTTCATACATTGAGGTTCGGGCTTTGCCTTTTGATCTTCGTCGTGACTTTTTATGCATATGCTTTCTTGCCAGTATCCTTCGGTATGAAACGCCCAAATATTTGGTTAACTGCTTTGGTTTCCGATCAGTTGATCGTTGTGGTACGAGGAGGGGTACGGCTGTTGATTTGAATGTAGGCTGGGTTCGTACATGCTGTTACAAAGCTTCATTCACCATACACGCAGCGCGGCTTTGGAATGAATCTGCCCTTCGAACTGCGTAGTCTATTTAAAAGTGACTCTTTTAAGACTGGTCACGAGCGTTTCATGTTCACGCAGTTCTGCGATACTGCTTAATTATTTGAACATATTTATATTTTATATTTTATGTTTTTCTTCTATTATATTTTTTTTATATTATATAATTTTATTTTTCTTGACATGTTAGGCTTTTTTATCGCGTTTTTTGTAACAGATATTTACTGCGACTGTATTAATTTTGTATTTTTGCAATCTATGCCTCGGCTATCAAGGGCTCTGCCGTCCTTAGCCGTAATAACATCTATCTATCTATATCTATCTATCTATCTATCTATCTATCTATCTTCTCCCGCTCTCTATCTTCATTCCTCTCTCTCATATTCCTCTCTCACTCATTCTCTCTCTCTCATATTCTCTCTCACATCATTCTCTCTCTCATATTCTCTCTCACTCATTCTCTCTCTCTCATATTCTCTCTCACTCATTCTCTCCTCTCTCATATTCTCTCTCATTCATTCTCTCTCTCTCCTCTCACCTCATTCTCTCATTCTCTCTCTCACTCATTCTCTCTCTCTCATATTCTCTCTCTCTC
>JANSJX010000928.1:0-10000 GCA_026168455.1 Theocolax elegans | reverse complement strand
TTCTAAAAAATTGAAAAATTTCCACTTTTTATTGTCAAATAACTCTTAAGCAAATTATTTTTAACACTTAAATTTTTTTTGTATGTTCTGGAAGATGTTTCCAGCCTGTTCTCAAATTTTGGAGTGATTTAAAATTTTCATCGTACCACTTGACGTGAAATAGCCCATATATGTGTATATATATGTATGTATGTATGTGGGTGTGTGTGCGTGCGGCGGAATATTTATATAATATATATATATTTTAAATTGTTTTTTCAAGAATACATAATATATGTATTTTTTCCAGGCGCAAAAAAAAAGTTGTGAACATAACATGAAAGAATGAGTATTTGTTTACTCATTCTTGATAAAACTCATAAAATTTTTAAACGTATACTCAATAATAATAACGGATCTAAATTCAATGTAATGCTTTAAATACAGATGCAAAATTGTTTGAAGATGAAATAAATATTAATCAAGTATAACATACACTTTTCCAAATATCCATATGATATATACAATGGGTTAAAAAGTAAATATATTAATTATTGCATTTTTAAGATAATTCTATTTTTATACTTAATTATTTTAATTACACCTTTTTATAAGTAATTTATACTCCATAATAGTTTTCTGCAATTGAAAGTACTCAAATCAAAAACACCTTTCAAAAAGGTGTCAAAACCCGCAAGTATACATATGTGTTAGCATTTTTAAGATAATTCTATTATAAACAATTAACTATATTAATTATTGCATTTTTAAGATAATTCTATTTTTATACTTATTTATATTTTAATTACACCTTTTTATAAGTAATTTATACTCCATAATAGTTTTCTGCAATTAAAAGTACTCAAATCAAAAACACCTTTCAAAAAGGTGTCAAAACCCGCAAGTATATGTGTTATTCTAATCAAACTTTGAAAATTATTATCTGATAAATAAAATTGTTATCTGTCTGATAAATTTTAAAGTATAAGATAAAAATATCTTTGATTCTAATTCCCATATTTTCTCTACTTATTTATATTTTTATTACACCTTTTCTATATCTAACTTATATTCCATAATATTTTTCTGCAATTGAAAGTATTTAATTCGAAAACACCTTCCAAGAAGGTGTCAAAACCCGCAAGTATTGTGCTATTCTCATCAAACTTTGAAAATTGTTATCTGATAAATAAATTCTGCAATTCAATCTGACATTGTTATCTGATAAATAAATAATTTTAATTTCTAACTACCTTATTTATCTATTTCTTTGAATTTTAATGAAACATTTTTATAAATATTACGAAAATTTCGTATAAAAAATTTCTGCAATTGAAAGAATTGAAATCAAACTGAAATCGACAAGTATTTTGAATCGTACCACAAAATTTATATTTTATATAAACATTTTTATATATATTACTTAAACTTCGTAAAAAGTTTCTACAATTGAAAGCACTGAAATCAAACTGTAATCGACAAGTATTTTGAACCATGCAAAAATTTCTACCAATCTGAATACAGATTTTTTTTATATGAAAAGTATCTTACACTATTATTTTTCATTTCTGGCCCTCACATGTTTTACAGTTATAAATAAATAATATTCTAATGATATTAATTTGTGCAAAATTAATTTCTGCAATACTAATAAAATGGACATTTCTTTTTTATTCTTTTAAATAATAAAATAATACTTGCACCACCGTTGGTTAAACGCTTCATATATGTGTTAATTCTGACTTACTAATGTATTCCTTTACATTTATGAAAGTATATAATACCGTGAAGAAACTGCAATGAGTAATAATATATAAATATTGCAATACTATCTGGCAATTTTAATATCCTACATCACCAATGATAAAATAGACATCATTATTTTTATCTAATAAAGTTCCTAAAAGAGGCCTGCGATGGCTTGGTCGGTAGGGCGACGGACTCGTAATCTGGAGGTCCCAGGTTTGATTCCCGGCCCCGGCCGATTGATACAAGCACCACTAGCGAGCGAAGCGTTTAACCAACGGTGGTGCAAGTATTATTTTATTATTTAAAAGAATAAAAAGAAATGTACATTTTATTAGTATTGCAGAAATTAATTTTGCACAAATTAATATCATTAGAATATTATTTATTTATAACTGTAAAACATGTGAGGGCCAGAAATGAAAAATAATAGTGTAAGATACTTTCATATAAAAAAATCTGTATTCAGATTGGTAGAAATTTTTGCATGGTTCAAAATACTTGTCGATTACAGTTTGATTTCAGTGTATTATTTACAACATATTATTATTGCAATATTAAATATTATCAACGCAATTAAGTGCGCCTTAATTTAAGAAATTGCATGTGAAAAACAATTTTTTACTGGTTGAAAAATTTATTCCATAATCAATACAAAATGTTCCTAAATTGGCCAAAAGTGGGCTAAAGTTTGCCAAAACTGGAAAAATGTTCCAAATATTTCAATGTTGGTAAACATCGGCCCACTTTTGGCGCAAGTTGGCCCACTTTTAGCATACTTTGGAGCATTTTCATCGAAAATGTATTTCCACTAGGGTATGTATAATATTAGTATTTATAAAATATTAAATTTATATTAACTATATTTCATTCATTACATTGAAGCTACTTTCTTATAAACACTGTTTTCTAATAATTTATATTTTATTTTTTTCAGCTTTACAAAAAAATATTAATAAAAAATTTAAAATAATCGTTTAGAAAAATAAAAAAATTATAATTATTATTAAACAATTGAAACAAATTATTAATATTATTTTTATAATTGTGAATCATTTTGTAAAATAAACCATTTTTATAATGGGTTTGACGGAAATAAAAATATTAGTTGTAAAAACGATTGAACCATATAGCGACGATGCTTCTATGTTAAACGATGAACACATATTAGAATTTAATAACATCCTTAAATCATGTACACCATTCAATATGCAAACAACTCTTTTAGTTCAAAAACAATATAATATTAACTCAGTTCAAATGAATAATGAATACATTCAATTGTTATTTTCTGGAAAATATGAAAAAGGTCATTGGATTTGTATGTATTACAATAATAGAACGATACACATTTATGATAGTTTAAATGTTAAATATTTGCAAAATGAACATAAAGTATACATCAATAGATCATTTCCAGATAGTCAACAATTAAAAATTGTTTTTGAAACAGTGCAATTTCAAACCAATAGTTATGGATGTGGAATTTTCGCGATAGCTTTTGCTGTCTCTATTGAATTTAATTTATGCCCATGCAGTTTAAACTATGATATTTCCCAAATGCGTTCACATTTACTAAAAATATACGAAACACGTAGTATTACGATGTTTCCAATTTTACAAAATATAAACTATAATATTTCAACAATACCAATCAAGAGATACATGATTCATATTTGTTGTATTGATGAAAAAAAAATTGAATTTCAATGTAGCAGAAATAAAAATAATAGAATAAAATTTTCAACAGAAATTTAATTCTGAACAACAAACAATAATGAATTTATATAATAAAGATAAAATCAATTCCGTTGATTCTATTACCCCAATGGAAATAGACTATGAAATACCAACTTATAGTTCATTTTATCAAAAAAATAAAAATAAACAATTTAATGATATAGAAATAAAACAGCTAAAAATAAAACAGCAAACTATGATAAAAAGGCAAACAATTAGCTGTATCGATATAAAAAATGAACGAGAAAAAGAAGCGTTGCATAAAAAAGAAGCTTATATGAGGAGTAAAGATAGTAATGACGGCAAAATAGAAGAAAAAAAATAAAGAGGAAACAGCAAACCATGATGAAAAGACAAAAATAAATAGTGACGAAATAAAAAATGAACGACAAAAAGAAGCATTACGAAAAAACAAGCTTATGTAAATAATAAAAATAGCAACGACGGATAGAAGAAAAAAAAATAAAGAGAAAACAGCAAACCATGATGAAAAGACAAAAAATAAATAGTGACGAAATAAAAATGAACGAGAAAAAGAAGCATTACAAAAACAACATATTTATTATAATGAAACTACTGATCAATGTAAAAAAAATGAAAAGAAAAAATTAAATGGAAAAATATTAAACGAAAGTAGAAAAAATGATATCGATAAATTAGTATAAAACCATTTACAAAAAAATTTAAAAAGACGCATATGTATGAAAAATGACAAAGACATGGAAATACCAATCATATTGCTTACAAAATTAAAAATTGATGAAGGAAAATTTTTTAACGTATATGATAAACCAATTAATACCAAAAAAGGTATAAATTATAAAGAATTAAATAAACGTATTTTAATTAAAAATGAACAAAATGTAAAATTAGTAAGTAAATCCAAAATAATAGGTCGAATAGCAAATGTAGATTTTGATGAAAAAAATAATTATTGAAAACAATTTAGGTTATATGTCTGAAACTTGTAAACATTGTAATACTAAACATTTTGTTTTTGAATATACACTAGGTAAAGAATTTTCTAATTGTTGTCACAAAGGAAACGTAGACTTACCGAAAATGCCTCCCTATCCGGAAGAATTAAAGCAATTAGCTACAGGAATATCGGAAGATAGTATTAATTTTCGCAAAAATATTCGGCTATATAATAATGCGTTAGCTTTTGCAAGCTTTGGAGCTAATTTTGATAAGTTATCTGAATCTTAAATGAAAATGAAGCTCGAAAATATGGGCAATTGTATGTTCTAGATAATGAATTAGCTGCAGCTGAAAGAAAAAGTTTTAAAAATAATTTAGATACAAAATTAGAATTGTCAAGTAAATTAGATAGCTTAATTAGAAATCTTAATCCTTATGCTAAAGCTTATAAAATGATGTATGAGGTAGAAAAAGAAAAATTAGAATATTAGAAGAAAAATTAGATAAAAATATATATATAATGAAGCTACTTGTAATGAAGTTGCAATGGTATTTGTAGGAAAAAATGGACTGCCTACTTCAGAGCGGGATATAGTTATATATTCAAAATATGACAATCCAATTAGTATTCCTTTAATAAGTAAACACACTGATCCAATGACATACCCACTTATTTATCCAAATGGAGGATATGGATGGATGCCTAATATGAAATGCAAATATAAGAAAAACAATATTTCATGTTTGCAATTTTATAATTACAGACTTTCTATGAGAAATGGATTTAATCCATACCTTAATATGGGAAAAGTTTCTCAACAGTTTACAATTGATGCATTTGTAAAAGTTGAACAATCAAGATTATATTTTGTAAAGAAAAACCAAGATATTTTAAGAAGCGATTATTATAAAGGCGTAATGGATTATTTACACAAGAAAAAAGAATCTGAAAATATAAAAATGGAAAATGTTTATTTTGCCATCAAATTTTGTTGGAAATTCAAGATTCCTAAAACAAAATTACATTGACTCAATGAGTATAGTAAATCGTTACGGAAAACCTGACTTATTTATAACAATGACATGTAATCCAAACTGAAAAGAAATAACTGAACATTTAAAAAAAATATGAAACTGTAATTGATAGACCAGATTTAGTATTTAAGGTATTTCATCAAAAAATAAAAGAATTTAAAGAATTGGTAATTAAGCAAGGTGTTTTAGGAAATTGTATCGCCTACACTTATGTTATCGAATTTCAAAAACGTGGACTTCCTCACATGCATATGCTATAATTTTTAGATAAAAATTATAACATTAATACTCCCGAAAAAGTAGATGAACTCATAAACGCAGAAATTCCAAACGAAGATATCTATCCACGGTTGTATAATATTGTAAAACAGTTTATGATTCATGGACCCTGTGGAGAGCAAAACATGAGTTCACCTTGCATGAGTAAAGACACAAAAAAAATGTACGAAAAATTTTCCAAAAAAATTTAATAACAAAACAACTTTTAATTCATCAGGATATCCATTATATATAAGAAGAAATGATATCAAAAAAATCAATTATAAAGGTAAATACCACAATAGAATAGCTGATAATCGGTTTGTTGTTTCGTATAATCCTCATTTATTGTTAAAATTTAATTGTCACATTAATGTCGAAGTATGCTCAACAGTCCAATGTATAAAATACTTATTTAATAGTGTTATAAAGGACATGACTGTGCGAACATAGAAATACGTGACACAGGTATCAGATCAAAAGACAGTTCTAATTTAACTCATGATGAAAATATTGAAAGCAATGAATATAATACTATTAGAATACCCTCTACACGAACTTTCACATACCATAATAAGATTAGCTATTCACAATGAAGATGAACAAGAAGTGTATTTTAAAGAAGGAAAAGAAACAGAAATTAAAAAAAAATGTAGAAACGACATTAACAGCATACTTAAAATTAATCAAATCGATTCTGATGCACGAAATTATTTATATTCCGAGATACCATTAAATTATGTATTTGATAATAATTCAAAACATGGAATAAAAGAAAAAAAAAACAAAAAAAACCTGTATTAAGCAGAATGTATTTAGTGAATCCAAAGGATCGAAAACGATATTTTATAAGATTATTACTTTTACATGTCAAAGGAGTATCATCATTTCAGGATTTACGTACTGTTGATGATATAATTATTCTACATTTTATGAAGCTTCTATAGCTAGACATTTGGTTAATGAAGATAAAGAATGGGACAGATGTTTGGAAGAAGCAACACAATTACACTTTCCTACTGCTCTTTGTGAATTATTTGCATATATTTGTATTTTTCACAATCCTATTAATGCAAGAGATTTGTACGAAAAATAGAAAACACTTTTTTACCACCTAAAATATGAACCAAATGCTGATGAAAACCTAGCATTAAACATTATTGATAAGAACCTACAATTTTATCGTGCAACATTTAAAAATTGAAGACAAAAAAGCTTTTTTATTGATGGACCAGGAGGAAGTGGGAAAAGCTGTTTACTTAATGTTCTAATAGACTATCTTAAATTCTCAAACATTTCATTTTTATGTGTTGCTTGGACAGGGATTGCAGCAAATTTATTACATAACGGGAAAACAGTACACACAACATTTAAACTACCACTTAATATCACAGAATGTACTATATGTAATATTAAATCTAATTCAATAGATGGTAAAAATTTAAAAGAAGTTCAAATTATAATATGGGATGAAATATCTATGACATCGAAATATGCTTTTGAAGCAGTCAATCGCCTATTTCAAGATATATGTAATAAT
Organism: Theocolax elegans; assembly: GCA_026168455.1. Lineage (NCBI taxonomy): Eukaryota > Metazoa > Arthropoda > Insecta > Hymenoptera > Cerocephalidae > Theocolax > Theocolax elegans. Next base: position 2,781 of record JANSJX010000928.1, on the reverse strand, counting down.
AAAAAAATATTTGGTGGTAAAATGTTGGTTGTTTCAGGCGATTTTAGGCAAACATTACCAGTTATACGACATAGTAGTCGTACTGAAGTTATTGAAAATTCAGTTAAAAACAGTTACTTATGGCCGAATTTTATACGTATGACACTAAATGAAAATCTTCGAGTGACAGATAATGACAATTATTTAGACAATGGTTACTAAATGTAGGTGAAGGTAAACGTTTAAATATGTATGAAGAAGAAAATGAACTGCTTGAAATCCCTCTTGATTTAATAACAAAAGAAAATGATATCATTGCAGAAATTTTTGGAAACGAAATAAAAATAAATGATAAAGATTTAAGTGATAAAGTTATATTAGCCTTCACCAACAACGACGTAATTGAAATAAATAATAAAATTTTGGCTATAATGGAAGGGCAAATTATTGAATACTTAAGTGTAGATACAGCAGAAGATGATAATGGAAGAAAACTTAGATGTCACGTTACCTACATAATTTCTTAATTCCCTTACACCTAATGGACTTCCTCTACATAAATTACAATTAAAAGTAGGTGCAATAGTAATTCTTCTAAGAAATTTAAATGTGAATGAAGGTCTTTGTAATGGAACAAGATTAATTAGTAACAAAACTTATGAAACATTTAATTAAAGCAGAAATTATAAGCGGAAAAAAAATTGGAAAATTAGTTTTAATACCAAGAATCACTTTGTCACCATCTAAAGAAGATACACCATTCAACATGCGCAGAAAACAATTTCCCATTCGATTAGGTTTTGCAATGACTATTAACAAATCACAAGGACAGTCATACAAACAAGTTGGTATCTATTTACCATCTCCAATTTTTAGCCATGGTCAATTATACGTAGCTCTTTCAAGAGCTATAAGTAGAAAAAATTTAAAAATATTACTGTTAAACAATGCAAAAATAGAAAATGATACATTAAAAAATAAAATCAAAATTTACACTAACAATATAGTGTTTGAAAAAGTATTGTAAATGTGTAGACGAAAATTTATACACATTTTATATAAATTTTATAAATAAATAAAAATGGAAGTATGAAAAAAAACATTAAAATATTACAACTATTGAATGATTAAAGTGAATATGCAAAATAATTAATAATTGTTTGCGCTGAAAATCATTAAAATACAATTGAAAATCGGCTGCAACATATCATATTGTAAATGACAAATCATTACATTAGTTATAATAAATAAAAAAAATGAAATATAAGAAAAATCCATTGAAATATTACTACTACTGAATCATTAAAATAAATATGCAAAATAATTGATAATAGCCTGCCGTTCGACAAAACTTACAGACTTCAAAAAAGAATCAGAGTTTCCCAAAATACAACGACCGAAAGTTTAATTCTTATAATAACGTAAAATTTTACAATTAGAATTATATTTGCATACATCATGTATAAAATATTTCGACCAGAGCCGCCATTTAGATACAATCACTCACCCAACGTGCGTAAAAAAATGATTTTCATAACACTCAATTTTATAATAACAATTACTATACAGATTCTATTAAATACCAAAATTTTTTAAATATGCATTATAAAAACCATCACTTTGAAATAATCTACATTCACATATAAATTAAAACCATATATAACACAACGACAGTATTTTATACACTTTATAAAAAAATGTTACCACCGCCATTAAAGAAAAATATAATTTATGAGAGTATATAACATGCTTATATTTTATGTATTCTGTAAACACATTATATTACATCAATTTATTTAAAATTACGATACCCCCCCAAATGGAAATTATTTTATGTGTGTGCATTTTAAATATATTAAATATATGGACATATTTCACTTTCTTTCTGAACACACGCACACACACCTTCTTTATAATAACCTATAATGATTATTTTTACACAGACACAATATATATATATATACTTATTTTTTACTCTTTGTCATATTTATTTTCTTTCTGTATTTAATTCTATCATTATTAGCGTCAAAATTTAACAGTAAACTTTCTTTCCTTAACTTACACTGTTACAGAGCCCTTATTATGTTACTATTAAATGGATCATGCATTGAAAAAATATATGATTCTTGAAATTGTATACCTTACCAGCACATCCTCGCCGTAAGAGTCGAATACAATATTCATATGTTGGCTAACGCTGGAAGCATAAATATATTTTACGGAGCGTGTGTTACAACTATACACGAAAAATCTAAATGACTTCAGTTCAACATGTCTTGGTCTGCAGAAACGACATCAGGTTTTCATCAAATACACTATCCAAGAGCCTAACTCTCATCCAATAATGTATAAATAGTTATTTAAAATTATCAAATAAAACGAAAACATTGGAAAGTCGACACAAAACATATGGAGTTCTCGCATCTTTTCAACTCGTCTACGCGAGATCAAGATTCGAGATGGCCTTTTGAAACGATTGCCCGCTCATATACTATAAAGGACCCCTGCAATAATGATGAAAATGGAGTCGAAATCTCACGAATGATTGACATTTGACGGATTCTTTGAATGTCACGAAATAATTGATAGTCATTAGATGATCAAGTATTCAGTTGAACTTTATTTTCAGTTCTGTCTTTGATGTTTTTTTTAATCTATAACCCTCTTTTAAAAAACCAAAATATTGGAAAGTCGACACAAAATATATCGAGTTCTCACACTCTTTTCAATCGTCTGTACAATAGTAGTTACATGTAATTTTAAAGAAATTTTGATTAATTTTAAAACTTTGGTAGTAACTAT